>SJYF01000047.1:5550393-5565037 GCA_006410515.1 Procapra przewalskii
AGACTGGCTCAAATGTCATAGATTTATCTCTATGATCAAACTGATCATGAAAATGAGTATAAACAATGGATTAAATAAATATTCAAATTGATATTTTATCTTTAGATGCAATGCTCAAAATCCTTCAAGCTAGGATTCAGCAGTAAGTGAACCAAGAAATTCCAGAAGTACAAGCTGGATTTAGAAAAGGCAGAGGAACCAGAAATCAAATTGCCAACATCCAGTGGATCGTAGAAAAAGCAAGGGAATTCTAGGAAAACATCTACTTTTGCTTCATAGACTACAGGAGAGCTTTTGACTGTATGGATCATAAGAAACTGGAAAATTCTTAAGGAAATGGGAATAGCAGACCACCTTACCTGCCTCCTGTGAAATCTGTATGCAGGTCAAGAAGCAACAGTTAGAACCAGACATGAAACAATGAACTGGTTTAAGATTGGGAAAGGAGTACATCAAGGCTGTATAGTCTCACCCTCCTTATTTAACTATGCAGAGAACATCATGTGAAATGCTGGGTTGGATGAAGCTCAAGTTGGAATCAAGATCGCCGAGAAAAATATCAATAACCTCAATATGTAGATGATACCATGCTAATGGCAGGAAATGAAGAGGAAATTAAGAACCTCTTGATGAGGGTGAAAGATAAGAATGATAAAGCTAGCTTAAAACTCAGCATTCAGAAAACTAAGATCATGGCATCTGTTCCCATCACGTTGTGGCAAACAAATGAGGAAAAAGTGGAAACTGTGAGAGACTTTGGGCTCCAAAATCACTGTGGATGGTGACTGCTGTCATGAAATTCAAAGATTCTTACTCCTTGGAAGAAATTCTTTGACAAACTTAGCATATTAAAAAGAAGAGATATCAGTTTGCCAACAAAGGTCCATATAGTCAAAGCTATGGCTTTTCCAGAAATCATGTACAGGTGTGAGAGTTGGATCATAAAGAAGACTGAGTATGAAAGAATTGATTCTTTCAAACTTTGGTGCTGGAGAAGACTCTTGAGAGTCCCTTGGACAGCAAAAAGATCAAACTTGTTAATCCTAAAGGAAATCAACCCTGTGTTCATTGGAAGGAATGATGCTGAAGCTGAAGTTCTAAAACTTTGGCCCACTTGATGTGAAGAGCTGATTCATTGGAAAAGACCCTGGTGCTGGGAAAGATTTAGGGCAACAGGAGAAGGGGACTGCAGAGGATGAAATGGCATCATCAACTCAACGGACATGAGTCTGAGGAAACTCCAGGAGTTAGTGATAGACAGGGAATCTTGCATGCTGCAGTCTTTGGGGCTGCAAACAGTTGGCCACAACTGAGTGACTGAATAACAAGATGTATTCTTTGGAAAATTATGGAGTAGGCAGAAAGTAAACATGTTCAAGCAGTTCATTAGAATTATCTTTTAAAGAAGGATGATTAAATGATTTTAGGATGCACTTTTGATTTTTGGGCTTCTTTGATTGCTCAGTTGGCAAAGAATCTGCCTGCAATGCAGGAGAACCCCATTCAGTTCCTGGGTTAAGATCAGCTGGAGAAGGGATAGGCTACCCACGCTGGTATTCTTGGGCTTCCCTTGTGGCTCTGCTGGTAAAGGTCTGCCTGCAATGTGGGAGACCTGTTTGATCACTGACTGGGTTGTGAAGATCCCCTGGAGAAGGAAAGGCTACACACTCCAATATTCTGAGCTGGAAAATTCCATGAACTGTATAGTCCTTGATGACTTTTCTAGTGGCTCAGACAGTAAAGCATCTGTTTACAGTGGAGGAGACCTGAGTTTGATCCCTGAGTTGGGAAGATTCCCTGGAGAAGGAAATGGCAACCTACCCCAGTACTCTTGCCTAGAAAAATCCCATGGACGGAAGAGCCTAAGTGCAGGCTACTGTCCATGGGGTCGCAAAGAGTCGGACATGACTGAGCAACTTCACTTTCTTTTTTTCTTTCTGTAGTCCATGAGGTCCCAAAGAGTTGGACAGGACTGAGTGACTTTCACTTTTCACTTTTGATTTTTGATGTCCACCCCCCCACCCCCACACTTAACTTCAGCTCAACTCTCAGTAGCTACTGTGGACAGTAAACATATGGGACAATACATTTCTACATCAACCCTCTAAATCTTTCTGTTCTTTTTCCTGAGGGCTTTTCCCACCACATCAAGGTGGTTGTAAAGGAAGTGTCCCAACAAAACAGAATTGTGAAATATTCTGGAGTTGACTTGTTCATTAGTCAGATGGTAACAAGGAAACTTTTCAGTAGTATGGGGAAAGAGAGGCAATAATCATTGACTGTTTCTGGACCATCTTTACCATCTTTCTTGCCATGAACTCCATAAGTAGTAAATTGGGATGATGTTTAAACAGAAGAGTAATTAGCAGTTTATGCAATAGCTCTGGTAATTAAAAGGTGTAAGGGCAATGGTGATTTTAAAGCCTTGGCTAGCTTTTGTTCACTGCCATCACAGTTTTGAAGACAAATAATACAAGATCGGTGCAGTCAAGCCTTTACTCATAGCAAGCTCTAAAAGCCAGAAGGTATCTATGGAAACATTTAAGGATAGTCTCATCTCCTGAAGCAAGAGAGAAGATCATGGTAAAAAGTTAGGTCCAGAATTTGATTGAAAGAATGGTGCAACTATAATGTAAATGGAATGCCATAACCTTGAATGCTTCCTATATTGAAGCAGATGCCCTGATAGGGAAATGAATAAGACCCTATAACATTGGCCCAAAGAGAAGATACTTAGTATAAATGAATATTCTGAGGTGGCAGGAGGAGACTGTAGTAAACACATACATCCACTTTCCTCATTGCTTTGGAAGATTATTATTTTCCTGGAAAAACCTGAGAGTGATTACTTGTCAGTTACAAGCTGAATGCAAAAGCTGAAAGTCTTCCTTGGTAGCACATACAGAGGCTAATGTCTCCTGTAGTAGGAGAGAAGAGCAAGCTGAAAATAGGTCCCAGGTCCTAATTATCAGAAAAGCCAGTTTCCAAAAGAGATTAAATTCTCAACAAAGCAAGTCTCAGGATTTGCTTTCTAAGATCAGAACCCTGGTTGGTGAAAAAAATGGGACCCAGATATAAACAATGGGAATAGATTGATGTCCACCAAAATAACAAGTTATCAGATTCCTCTGAGTTCTCTGAGCCTGAGAAGTGGTATCAACTTTCCTATTAAGAGGTAGAATTCTCTCATTGCCTTAAAATGGTGTAAATACTTCTTTGCTACAAGTTGTCTATGGCACTTAAGATTAAACTTCACCTTTCTTTCTGGCCTCTAGGCCTTAGACTAGGATTAAGTTATAACCTAAGGTATTTTATACGCTATAAGAATTGTAAACTAACCAGCAAGAGCCAGTAGAGTATAAGTGGGATTGTATTCTGAGTTTATTTATATGGCACCAATCTCCAAGGATATAAGTCGAAATACCCTGGTCAGTTCAGTTCAGTTCAGTCACTCAGTCGTGTCCAACTCTTTTTGACCTCATGGAATACAGCACACCAGGCCTCCTTCTCCATCACTAACTCCCAGGGTTTACTCAAACTCATGTCTATTGAGTCGGTGATGCCATTGAACCATCTCATCCTCCATCGTCCCCTTCTCTTCACGCCTTCAATCTTTCCCAGTATCAGGTTCTTTTCCAGTGAGTCAGTTCATTGCATCATGTGGCCAAAGTATTGGAGTTTCAGCTTAAACATCAGTCCTTCCAATGAACACTCAGGACTGATCTCCTTTAGGATGGACTGGTTGGATCTCCTTGCAGTCCAAGGGACTCTGAAGAGCCTTCTCCAACACCACAGTTCAAAAGCATTAATTCTTCAGTGGTCAGCTTTCTTTATAGTCCAACTCCCACATCCATATGTGACTACTGGAAAAACCATGGCTTTGACTAGATGGATCTTCGTTGGCAAAATAATATCTCTGCTTTTTAATATGCTATCTAGGTTGGTCATAACTTTCTATCCAAGGAGCAACCAATTTTAATTTCATGGCTGCAGTCACCATCTAAAGTGATTTTGGAGCCAAAAAATAAATAAATAAAGTCAGCCACTGTTTCCACTGTTTTCCCCATCTATTTGCCCTGAAGTGATGGGACCAGATGCCATGATCTTCGTTGTCTGAATGTTGAGCTTTAAGCCAACTTTTTCACTCTTCTCTTTTACTTTCATCAAGATCCTTTTTATTTCTTCTTTACTTTCTGCCACAAGGGTGGTGTCATCTGCATATCTGAGATTTTTATATTTCTTCTGGCAATCTTGATTCCAGCTTGTGCTTCCTCCAGCCCAGCATTTCTCATGATGTACTCTGCATATAAGTTAAATAAGCAAGGTAACAATATACAGCCTTGATGTACTTCTTTTCCTATTTGGAACCAGGCTGTTGTTCCATGTCCAGGTCTAACTGTTGCTTTCTGACCTGCATACAGATTTCTCAAGAGGCAAGTAAGGTGGTCTGGTATGCCCATCTCTTTCAGAAATTTCCACGGTTTATTGTAATCCACACAGTCAAAGGCTTTGGCATAGACAATAAAGGAGAAATAGATGTTTTTTCTGGAACTCTCTTGCTTTTTCCATGATCCAGCAGATGCTGGCAATTAGATCTCTGGTTTCTCTGCCTTTTCTAAAGCTAGATGTTTTGAACATCTGGAAGTTCATGGTTCACATATTGTTTAAGCCTGGCTTGGAGAATTTTGAGCATTACTTTACTAGCATTTGAGATGAGTGCAATTGTGCAGTAGTCTGAGCATTCTTTGGCATTTCCTTTCTTTGGAATTGGAATGAAAACTGACCTTTTCCAGGCCTGTGGCCACTGCTGAGTTTTCCAAATTTGCTGGCATATTGAGTTCAGCACTTTCACGGCATCATCTTTTAGGTCCCTGGTAAGGACATATGGAAAAACTGATGGTTCATGATAAGTGAAATAGAAATGGCAGAATTGCAGTGACACTTGGTGGGAGAAAGTATTAAAAGTTTCCGAGAAGTGGGCAAGCTGGAGTAAATACTAAATTTGGAAAACCTATCAGATTATGATATTCATGGGGAGGTCAAGGGGGTATACACAGGCTGATAAATAACATTGGGTGTGATGGAATCATGAAAGAAATAGGCCACATAGAAGCACTTAACCTCCAAGAACTGAGTGGATACCATTATCATAGAGTGGTAGGGTAGGAATGGAAGGGTAGGGTAGGAATGAAAACTAGACGATTTTGACCAGAGTGCTATGGAGATGGTTGACAGAATATGCCATCACTAAGGGAAAAAGAAATGAGCAGCCAACAAGGGTGCCATTCAGTTTGCACCAGCAGAAGGAGGTAAGGATAGATGTCTTAAAAGTCAAGTGCTGTCTTTCCAATGAAAAGTTATTTTTTCCTTGTCCAGTTTCAGAACTAAGCAAGTGTTTCAACTCAAAACTAAAGTGGCCATGGTGGCAGAGAGGAGGCTATGTTTAGGTCCCAAAACATGGGCTCCCTTTCAGAAAAGTTCATTTACTTGCTGCTGAAACTATATTAATTCCTCAGTTGTGTTTGACTCTTTGTGATACCCCATTTGCAGCCTACTACGCTCCTAAGTCCACAGAATTCTTCAGGCAAGAATACTGGAGTGGATAGACACAATTCCTCTGGAATTCCTATTGTCCACTTAGAGGCAAGTTTATTATTTGAATCCTTTAATTCTGGAAAGGTCATATATTTATTCCAACAGGAAAGATATATTCTGACTGTGAGTTTGCTTTCCATCTTTACAGGGCTTCAGTTAGTACCATTATCCAAACAGGATGTGCAGTGTGTCAGCATGGGATATCATATCAGGCCTGATCAGCGAACTTGCTTTCCCTCTAAGGAAGTGTACCTAGGATCATGGAATCTACTTTTCTGGCACATACTCCACTACTCAAAAGTTCCTAATGTATTGGAATTAACAACAGAAGACAAAGTTAAAACACCAGTTTACAGGCAGTATTCTGCAACTTTAGGAAGTCCTTCTCAGTTTTGCAGTGTATAAATTGTAGCAAGTACTTTAATACTACACTTTGGCTCTAAATAGGAAGAATACAAGGTGCAGAGCAGAAGCTGTTGCACTTAGCATCATTCCTCTTGACTTCGCACAGGATGTTTTATTTCTTGTCTCTGAAACCCTGTACTTTGCATGATTAGTGGTCTTGGCCTCAAGCCAATCATTTTCCAGGGAACGCTTCAAAAGTTCCACTGAACTCTCATCTATGGCTGCCGCCTGGCTCTTTTGGTGTGTGTGTGCTGTGTGCTCAGTTGTGTTTGACTCTGTGACCTTGTGGACTGTAGCCCACCAGGCTCCTCTGTCCATGGAATCTCCCAGGCCAGAATACTGGAGTGGGTTGCCATTTCCTTCTCCAGGAGATCTTCCCAACTCAGGGATTGAAGCCTTCAGCTCCTGCATTGGCAGGCAAATTCTTTATCACTTGATCCACTTGAAAAGGGCTTTATTTACTAAATATGCATAAAAATCTGATATAAATGTTTTAGAAATTTAACTCTTCAAAACATATTAATAAATGTCAAATATGATTTTAGAGATTCCCATATATATAGTCTATAATAGCTAGCCCTCTCATTTGTAGCTCTTAGACTTTGACAAAATATTCCTTTGACTTTGGAGTACATTCTTCTCTGCCACAGTCTGAGGCTATTAAGCTTGTGCCTGTTGGTTTTAAAGGATGCCTCTGACTTAGAGCACAGATGGTTATGGTAATGTATCCTTGGAGCCATTTGGAACAATAAGGTCTATAAAGTTAAACCATCCTGAAAGTAAAATATTTTAGGTAGAATGTTAAATCCACTACCCTTAAAAAAGAAATATCCTGAATTTTATTAATTTTATTCATGAGTATTTACCACCACTCCTTCTTTTTTCCCTCTCAACAATCAAATTATATAACGGCTTTCACAAGGGAAAATGTAAAGGTGACATTTTAAGTATAAGTTTTTACCCAAATGAATGAATCTCAGAAGAAGAGAGATTATTTGCCTACCCTGTGTTTAATTTTACTATCACAGACACCATTTCTCTCCATCACTCCATAAAATACTGTAGTAATTTACTTGCAGTCTTCAGTTCAGTTCAGTTGCTCAGTCGTGTCTGACTCTTTGCGACCCCATGAATCACAGCACTCCAGGCCTCTCTGTCCATCACCAACTCCCAGAGGTTACTCAAACTCAGGTCCGTCAAGTTGCTGATGCCATCCAGCCATCTCATCCTCTGTCGTCCCCTTCTCCTCCTGCCCCCAATCCCTCCCATCATCAGGGTCTTTACCAATGAATCAACTGTTCACAACAGGTGCCCAAAGTATTGGACTTTCAGCTTCAGCATCAGTCTTTCCAATGAAAACCCAGGACTGATCTCCTTTAGGATGGACTAGTTGGATCTGCAACCAACTGCAACCTAGTAAGTCAGAAAAAATTTCCTTTATGTCTAATTAAAATCAGTTCTACCACAATTACCAATTTTTGATTCCTTTGAAGTTTTGATTTACCTCATGATTTTCATTTTAATACTCTAATACTTTTCCAGAGTTTCTTAAAATGAATTTCCAGATAACAATTACATGTGGGTAAGTAACCAAACTCTATTAGCCTTTGCCCTGCTTCATTCGCTATTCCAAGGCCAAATTTGCTGTTACCCCAGCTGTTTCTTGACTTTCTACTCTTGCATTCCAGTCCCCTATAATGAAAAGGACACATCTCTTTTGGGGTGTTCTAAAAGGTCTTGTCGGTCTTCATAGAACCATTCAACTTCAGCTTCTTCAGCATTACTAGTTGGGGCATAGACTTGGATTACTGTGATATTGAATGGTTTGCCTTGGAAACGAAGAGATCATTCTGTCGTTTTTGAGATTGCATCCTAGCACTGTATTTCGGACTCTTTTGTTAACCATGATGGCTACTCCATATCTTCTAAGGGATTCCTGCCCACAGTAGTAGATATAATGGTCATCTGAGTTAATTCACCCATTCCAGTCCATCTTAGTTCTCTGATTCCTAGAATGTCAACGTTCACTCTTGCCATCTTCTGTTTGACCACTTCCAATTTGCCTTGATTCATGGACCTGACATTCCAGGTTCCTATGCAATATTGTTCTTTACAGCATTGGACCTTGCTTCTATCACCAGTCACATCCACAACTGGGTATTGTTTTTGCTTTGGCTCCATCCCTTCATTCTTTCTGGAGTTATTTCTCCACTGATCTCCAGTAGTATATTGGGCACCTACTGACCTGGGAAGTTCTTCTTTCAGTATCCTATCATTTTGCCTTTTCATACTGTTCATGGGGTTCTCAAGATAAGAATACTGGAGTGGTTTGCCATTCCCTGCTCCAGTGGACCATATTCTGTCAGACCTTTCCACCACGACCCATCTGTCTTGGGTGGCCCCACATGTCATGGCTTAGTTTCATTGAATTAGACAAGGCTGTGGTAGGTGTGATCAGATTGACTAGTTTTCTGTGATTATGGTTTCAGTATGTCTGCCCTCTGATGCCCTCTCGCAACACCTACTGTCTTACTTGGGTTTCTCTTACCTTGGATTGGGGTATCTCTTCATGGCTGCTCCAGAAAAGTGCAGCCACTGCTTCATACCTTGGATGAGGGGTATCTCCTCAGGGCTGCCCCTCCTGACCTTGAATGTGGGATAGCTCTACACATGGACATCACCAGATGATCAACATTGAAATCAGATTGATTATATTCTTTGCAGCCAAAGATGGAGAAGCTCTATACCATCAGCAAAAACAAGACTGGGAGCTGACTGTGGCTCAGATCATGAACTCCTTATTGACAAATTCAGACCATTCAGGTATGACCTGAATCATATCCCTTATTAATTTACAGTGGAAGTAAGAAATAGATTTAAGGGAGTAGATCCAATAGATAGAGTGCCTGATGAACTATGGACTAAGGTTCTTGACATTGTACAGGAGACAGGGATCAAGACCATACCCATGGCAAAGAAATGCAGAAAAGCAAAATGGCTGACTGGGGAGGCCTTACAAATAGCTGTGAAAAGAAGAAAAGTGAAAAGCAAAGGAGAAAAGGAATGATATAAGCTTCTGAATGCAGAGTTCCAAAGAACACAAAAGGAGAGATAAGAAAGCCTTCCTCAGTGATCAATGCAAAGAAATAGAGGAAAACAACAGAGTGGGAAAGACTAGAGATCTCTTCAAGAAAATTAGAGATACCAAGGGAATATTTCATGCAAAGATGGGCTCGATAGAGGACAGAAATGGTATGGACCTAATAGAAGCAGAACATATTAAGAAGAGGTGGCAAGAATACACAGAAGAACTGTACAAAAAAGAGCTTCATTACCCAAATAATCACAATAATAATGATGGTGTGATCACTCACCTAGAGCCAGACATCCTGGAATGTGAAGTCAAGTGGGCCTTAGAAAGCGTCACTATGAACAAAGCTAGTGGAGGTGATGGAATTCCAGTTGAGCTATTTCAATTCCTGAAAGATGATGCTGTGAAAGTGTTACATTCAATATAGCAGAAAGTTTGGAAAACTCAGCAGTGTCCACAGCACTGTCCACAGTTTTCATTCCAATTCCAAAGAAAGGCAATGCCAAAGAATGCTCAAACTACTGCACAATTGCACTCATCTCACATGCTAGTAAAGTAATGCTCAAAATTCTCCAAGCCAGGCTTCAGCAAGCATGAACTGTGAACTTCCAGGTGTTCAAGCTGGTTTTAGAAAAGGCAGAGGAACCAGAGATCAAATTGTCAACATCTGCTGGATCATGGAAAAAGCAAGAGAGTTTCAGAAAAACATCTATTTCTGCTTTATTGACTATGCTAAGGACTTTGACTGTGTGGATCACAATACACTGTGGAAAATTCTGAAAGAGATGGGCATACCAGACCACCTGACCTGCCTCTTGAGAAATCTGTATGCAGGTCAGGAAGCAACAGTTAGAACTGGACATGGAATGACATCCTGGTTCCAAATAGGAAAAGGAGTATGTCAAGGCTGTATATTGTCACCCTGCTTATTTAACTTATATGCATCATGAGAAACACTGGGCTGGAAGAAGCACAGGGTGGAATCAAGATTGCAGGGAGATATATCAATAACCTCAGATATGCAGATGACACCACCCTTATGGCAGAAAGTGAAGAGAAACTAAAAAGCTTCTTGATGAAAGTGCAAGAGAAGAGTGAAAAAATTGGCTTAAAGCTCAACATTCAGAAAACGAAGATCATGGCATCTAGTCCCATCACTCTATGGGAAATACATGGGGAAACAGTGGAAACAGTGTCAGACTTTATTTTGGGGGACTCAAAAATCACTGCAGATTGTAACTGTAGCCATGAAATTAAAAGACACTCCTTGGAAGGAAAGTTATGATCAACCTTGATAGCATATTAAAAAGCAGAAACATTACTTTGCCAACAAAGTTTCATCTAGTTAAGGCTCTGATTTTTCCAGTGTCATGTATGGATGTGAGAATTGGACTGTGGAGAAAGCTGAGTGCCAAAGAACTGATGCTTTTGAACTGTGGTGTTGAAGAAGTCTTGGACTGCAAGGAGGTCCGACCGGTTCATTCTAAAGATCAGTCCTGGGATGTTCTTTGAAAGGACTGATGCTAAAGCTGAAACTCCAGTATTTTGGCCACCTCACGCGAAGAGTTGACTCATTGGAAAAGATTCTGATGGTGGGAGGGATTGGGGGCAGGAGGAGAAGGGCATGAAAGAGGATGAGATGGCTGGATGGCACCACCGACTTGATGGACGTGAATTTGTGTGAACTCCAGGAGTTGGTGATGGACACGGACGTCTCGCGTGCAGCAGTTCACGGGATCGCAAAGAGTCGGACACGACTGAGTGACAACTGAACTGAGTAACCAAGTAACATTTTAAGAATTCTTGTATGTGTCATGCAATAGCCTGTTGCAAAGTGTTTTTCTTTCCCGTTGTCATTAAAGCATATTGAAAATGGTTATATTCTACAACATACTAGGATAAAGAGAATTGGAGAAGGAAATGGCAACCCACTCCAGTGTTCATGCCTGGAGAATCCTAGGGACAGGTGAGCCTGGTGGGCTGCCTTCTTGGGGTCACACAGAGTCGAACACGACTGAAGCAACTTAGGAGCCGCAGCAGGATAAAGAAGAAAGCCTGATCACTTTTGATGGAGAAAACCCCTTGGAGAGTCTGGCTAGTTCAGGCCCTTGCTGAACACATAAAACCTGATGGGATTAATATCTCAGTCTGCCTGGAGAATCCCAGGGATGGAGGAGCCTGGTGGGCTGCTGTCTATGGAGTCCCACAGAGCTGGACACGACTTAAGCAACGTAGCAGCAGCTGCTGCCTGTAAATAATTAGCATGATAAGAGTGTACTCTGACACATTTGTTGGGAAGTTCTTGCTATATCATTGTATAAGACTTGCTAACTAGCCCACATTTCATATTTTGACTCACATTCAGTTTAAGATGCAGGATAATCTAACTCTGGAGGATATTTTTAAATTTTTCACTTTTAATGGAAAAGGCCTACTTCTTTTATGTTATCTATTATTTCTGTTCAGTGAAAAACATTAAAGAAATTTCTTCCTCCCCTTGTCTCTTCTTGTCTCCACCACTTAATATTAGATAATAATGCTATATTTTTAGAATGATTTTCTTGAAATTGTTAACTGTTAGCCTGGTAGGCTGCAGTCTATGGGGTCACGAAGAGTCGGACACGACTGAGCGACTTCCCTTTGACTTTTCACTTTCATTCATTGGAGAAGGAAATGGCAACCCACTCCAGTGTTCTTGCCTGTAGAATCCCAGGGATGGGGGAGCCTGGTGGGCGGCCGTCTATGGGGTCACACAGAGTGGGACACGACTGAAGTGACTTAGCAGCAACAGCATATCTTTAATTTTTTAAATTATAAATGGTACACTTTGACTTCTCACTGTTACATTTGCTTATAAGAAATTAGCAAGTTAATCAACACTTACATTATCTAAAAATAACTTTTCATTCTTTTCTTTCCAAGTTCTTAATTCTGTCTATATATAATTGTTGTACCATATTTGTATTCTTTGTTTTAATTCTAATACTTAACATTTGTTTTATACATAGTCCTATACTTAAATGCAATGATCCTTGTCAGTCCTTTTGCAGTGGTTTTCAAATCAATTTTTGATTGTCTGAAATTTATTATCTAGTAGTCTTTTTGAGAAAAACATGAAAATGAATTATTGCATACTCAAAACTCTCTGAAGCTCCTAAATTTGAAGGGCAGACATTTGAAAATAAACTACTTGACATATTTTTTTCCTTGATTATCTTGTTGGATTATTATTATTACTTGTTTGGATATTACTGAGTAGAAATCTGAGGCCATCTTACCATTTGCACTTTTCTAAGTCAAACAGGTTTTGCCATGTTATTCCCCAAATCCTTTATTTTTAGATTTCACTGACTTTTTTTTAAAAAAAGAATATGTTTCAGCATTAACCGTTATGAATCCATTTTATTTAGAACATAGTTTACCTTTTAATATGTATATTTTAATCTTCTTTTCTTCTTTTTTTTATTTCTAGAAAGTTATTTTTTTTCTAAAAGATATATATCTCCTATTTTGTTTTGTTTGTTTTTTATAGATGAGGTGGGGAAGAGCTCTGAATTTGTAATTATTGAATTTCCTTTGCCTCTTTTCCATATCTAAATTTTTTCTCTAATCCTTCTAATATTTTTTAAGTTATTTATTTATTTATTTTTGCCTGTGCTGAGTCTTCATTGCTGCATAGACTTTTCTCTAGTTGCAGAGTAAGTGGCTTCTCTTTGTTGCAGTGCCTTGAGTTTTCACTTTGTTCGTTTCTCTTGTTGCAGAGTATGGGCTTTAAGGCACTCAGGCTCAGTAGTTGTAGCTCCTGGACTCTGGAGCACAGGCTTAATAGCTGTGCTGCATGGATTTAGTTGCTCCTTGGTGTGTGGAGTCTTCCCAGACCAAGGATTGAACCTGTGTCTTCTGCATTGGCAGGAAGTTTCTTAACCACTAAACCACCAGGGAAACCCCCTTATACTATTTAGATCTATTACTTCTTGCTGTGCTCAGTAACTCAGTCATGTTCGGTTCGACTCTTTATGACCCCTTGGCTTGCAGCCCACCAGGTTTCTCTTTCCATGGGGATTCTCCAGGCAAGAATACTGGAACGGATTGCCATGCCCTTCTCCAGGAGATCATCCCAACTCAGGGATCTAATGTTCCCATATTACAGGTGGATTCTTTACTGTCTGAGCCACCAGCGAAGCCCCATTATTTTTAGTTGCTTTTTAGATCATATTTGCATAATGTCTGTTTCCTTTATGTGCTGGCCATTATTTTTTTCAGTTTTGTGAGAGATTTGCTTTCAACTTCTGGCTGTCTCAGACCATCTGTCTGTTCAAAACCCACTCATCTTGACTTCTTAGATCTTACATAGCCATGCTGTCCTTTACCTCCTTGACTTAATTTCCTCCTCCTCTTCTTTGATTTTCTCAGCTCCACTACACTTGAGTGACTTGGCTGTTCTCTCTTGCCATAGTATGTTTTCCCCTATTTGTCAAACATCACTAGCTGCCTCTCTTTCTTCAGATCTTTAACTCACAAGAAGCTTTCCCTGGCTAATCCACCTATAACTTCAATCCTATTCCAAAAATTTCATATTGTTCTGCTTTTTTTCCCTTTAACTGCTATCACAGCCAGTGCACTGTTTTATTTCTTTACGTTGATTATGACTTTCCTAATAGAGTGAAACAACAACAACTCTTTACAAGATTTTTGTCTCTTTACTATCACATCTTCAGCACCTGGAAGAGGTGTCATTTCTTACAAAAACAACAAAATGTTATCATTGGAAGAAAATGCTTACTGAAACATCAAAAAGACTGTTCTGTTTAGATTTGTTCAATTATTAGAATTATAGTAAAGAAATAGCATTTTAGCATGTTTACTCTCAGAATTTTATCACTTGCCAATTGAATATAATATAAAATGATTTTTCAAAAAGCAAATCTTCACGAGTAGATATTTTCAATGGTATGGTAAAAGCTACTAGCCCAGGGTAAGGAGGGAGGAATTTAGTTTCTAAAGGAGAATGTGCTTTATGATATAATTTATCAGAGTATAGCTCTTCTCTGTAGGCATTGATACTCATTTGGGAAATGTCTTTCATGTATCCTTTTAAGTAAATAATAAATTCCCTGTGTAATTTCAAGAATGGCAATAAAAATGGTAGATTAGGAACTAAGATGCATCAATAAACCTACTCATTTTCATTAAATGTCTATTAAGCTCTGTGACACAGGGAGCTCAACCTGGAGCCCTATGACAACCCAGAGGATTAGGATGGGTTGGGAGATGGGAGGAAGGTTCAAGAGAGAGGGGACATATGTATACCTGTGGCTGATTTATGTTGATATATGGCAAAACCCAGCACAATATGGTAAAGCAATTATATTTTAATAAAATAATGTAAATATCTACTAGGTATATAGTTAGATTTTGCAGTTTCAATAAAAAGCTTTCCCATTTATGAAATTTTTGCAACAAATTTCTTAAATGCTTAAATTCATTTGGTCTTGACAGTATTTCTCCTGATGATAGATTCTACTCCTTGAAGTTAGGAGAAAAGTACTTCTA
>SJYF01000047.1:5574646-5590095 GCA_006410515.1 Procapra przewalskii
AAAAAACACTTTGAGGGAAAATAAGTTTTTTGGTTGAGCAGCCTTTATCAAAAGAGGGTCATACAATGTTCACAGGCCTCCAAGGCCAGAAGATACTGTACACATTATTTGAGGAAAAGGTATGCAGAAAAAATCATGGTTTCGATAAGTGTAAAACTGCTGGAATGTTGGTCTGATTCTGTATGACCTTGCATCTTTCATTTCCCTCTATGTACAAAAAGGTATATAAATACTGTTCAAAAATAAAGCTATGGATCTTGCTCATCAAAGCAGCTTGATCTCCGCGTGTCAATCATTTTCCTCCTCTTACTCTTACTTTCAGGCTAGTTCCCATCTGGATTACAGAGATCCACCGTGTCTACTTATTTGCCTGGGTTTCTAAGACCTGAACGGGAAGGCGCCCTGTGCCTTCACTCCCTCGGGAGACCGGCAAGGTACCTGTGGCCTCACGTAGACAGTGCAAGTCTCTTGTCTTGAGACTTTATTGATTTTCTGTATAAAGGAACATCAGCCTCTTTTCTTCTCTCCTCTTTTTTCTTATCTACAACATTCTTATCTGTCTCTCTCCCTCTCTAAATCAATCACTGACACCGTTTCTCCTTCGGGTTTCCCTGGATCCTGTGGGGGCTGGACCTCGGCACCTTTCCATTGCTTTCATCCAATTTTCCTTCCCTCTGGTGACCACAGATATCATC
Organism: Procapra przewalskii; assembly: GCA_006410515.1. NCBI lineage: Eukaryota > Metazoa > Chordata > Mammalia > Artiodactyla > Bovidae > Procapra > Procapra przewalskii. Next base: position 5,575,342 of record SJYF01000047.1, read on the forward strand.
TACACTTCTTTGCATTTATTTCTTTTTGAAATAAAATTGACCCATATAGCACATTAGTTCTTGTTACACATCATAGTGATACAATATTTCCATCCATTTCAAAATGATCACCAGGATAAGTCTAGTTACCCTCTGTCAGCATACAAAGATGTTACAATTATTGACTATATTTTCCCTTGTATATTTCATACCTGTGGCTCATTTATTTTGAAACTGGAAGTTTGTACCTCTTCATCTGTCTCACCTATTTCTTTCCTTCCCTCTGTGCCAGCCAACTGTCTTCTGTGTCTTTAACTCTGTTTCTGTTCATTTATTTTTTATATTTCATGTATAAGTGAAATCATACAGTATTTGTCTTTTTCTTTCAGACATATTTCATTTAGCATTCTCTGGTGGCTCAGATGGTAAAGCGTCTTGCTTACAATGCAGGAGACCCGGGTTCGATCCCTGGGTCGGGAAGATCCTCTAGAGAAGGAAATGGAAACCCACTCCAGTACGCTTGCCTGGAAAATCCCATGGACAGAGGAGCATGGTGGGCTACAGTCCACGGGGTCTCAAAGAGTTGGACACGACTAAGCAACTTCACTTCACTTCACTTCACTTCATAATACCTTATAGTTCATTCATGTCACAAATGGCAAGACTGATTCCTTCTTATGGCTAAGTAATATTCCATTGTATATGTATGTCACATCTTTATCTATTCATCTCTTGATGAGCACTTAAGTTGCTTCCATGTCTTGGCTATTGTAGATAATGTTGCAGTGAATATACAAATGTGTGTCTTTTCTAATGAGTACTTTTGTTTTCTTTGGATAAATGCTAAGGAATTATCCTTAACATTGTATCCAGCATTGAAATGATGGATATAATAATAGTTATATTTATAGTTTTTGGAAGCATCTCCATACTATTTTCCACAGAGGCTGCATCTATTTACATTACTACCAACAGTGCATGAAAGTTCCCTTTTCTCCACATCCTCCAACACTTGTTGTTTGCAGAAATTTTGTAATAACCATTCTCACTGGTGTGAGGTGATACCTCATTGTAATTTTGATTTGCACTTCCCTGATAGCTCAGCTAGTAAAGAGTCCGCCTGCAATGCAGGAGACCCCAGTTGAAGTCCTAGATCGGGAAGATCCTCTGAAGAAAGGGACAGGCCACCCACTTCAGTATTGGGCTTTCCTGGTGGTTCAGGTGGTAAAAAATCCACCTGCAGTGCAAGAGAGCTGGGTTCAATCACTGGTTTTGGAAGATCCCCTGGAGAAGGTAAAGGCTACTCACTCCAGAACTATTGCCTGGAGAATCCCATGGACAGAGGAGCCTGGCAGGCTACAGTCCATGGGGTCGCAAAGAGTTGGACATGACTGAATGACTTCAGTCACGCTTCCCTGGTAAGCTAGTAGAAGTCTGCCTGCAATGCAGGAACCCCAGTTTGATTCCTGGGTCAGGGAGATCCCCTAGAGAAGGGATAGGCTACCACAGCTGTATTATTGGGCTTCCCTGGTGGCACAGATGGTAAAGAATCTGCCTGTAATGATGCTGCACATCTTTTCATGTTTTTGTTAGCCGTCTCTATGTCTTCTTTGAAAAAATTTCTATTCAGATCCTCTTCCCATTTTTATCTGTTTTTTTTTTTTGATGTAAAGTTGTATGAGTCCTTTGTGTATTTTTTGTAAAAACCCCTTATTTGATATATGTTTTGCAAATAACATTTTAGTAACAAAGTGTATGTGTGTGTGTGCAAATCTGGCATTGATTTTGTCTAGTTTTAGTTCAAGAATTTTGTGGCTTCATTGTTTTGCCATCAGTTCTTTAGCACAGATTTGTTACTTAATTCCTATGCTTATTGTCTATTGTGAGGAATACAAAGTACACACTTCTTAAATACAGCATCTGTGCTCCAGCTACAGTTGTTCATTTTGGCTAGAAGTATATGATCCAGTTTGAATCAATGAAAGAGTAGTCTGCATAAAGCAAGTATAGTCTGTTCATCACCTAATAGTTCATATTGCAATTTGCCTTGTAAAAGGTTACCCTGTGAGAGAAATGGCTGGATGTTTTCTCATTTATGTATCAGGGCAGCACAATGATAAATATATACGTATTCCCTTGCTATTGAAAACCATGAAGGCCAAGAACATACAGTCATTCTGTGGTAAAAAGTTCAAACACAACTCTGACTCCAGAGATCAATCTTAAATCCAACTATACAACTCATGAGGTCAGCATACTCATTTATTTTCAGAGCACTTAACTTTTTTTTTTTTAATGGTTGTAAAATACACATCACATAAAACTTTTTACCTTAGCCATTGATCAGTGTGCATTCCAGTGGCATTGCTACATTAACACTGCTACGCTGCTGTCACCACCTTCCATCCACAGAAGGTTTTCATCTTTTAAAAGTGAAACTGCACACTGAACGGTAACTCCTTACCCCCTTCTTCCAGCCCCTGGCAACTACCATTCTATTTTTTGTTTCTGAATTTGACTATTTTATGTCCTTCATAGAAATTTTTATTGTAATTGATTTATTTTATATAAATAAATATCTGCAAGGTCCATCTATGGTATAACATGTGTCCTGATTGCCTTCTTCTTTATGACTTAATATTCCATTGCGTATATGTGTGTGTGTATGTATTTATATATATACACACACACCACATCTGTTTGTTTATTCACCTGTCAGTGGACACATAGTTTGCTTCCAGTGTTTACCATGTTTATTTATATGCCCACCGTGGTAGTGAAAGCAACTTTGCTGTACATATTTTTAAAGTAACATTCTAAATTAAATAATCAACACTAATCTCAGCAAACAGAGAATGAAATAATGAGCTAACCTTAGCACAACCATAGAACTACTTCATGTGTTCATAATAAGTGGCGGAAAACTTTTTGGAAATCAGTAGAAATATATTAAAGAAAGAAAAAAGGACCCTGGATATTTTGCTCTGTGTTAAGGAAAACAGCACATACTTCCATTTTACCACAAAAAGAAAAATGGTTATGCCTCCCTGCAGCAGTATTTGAAAGAGTCTTGACTGTTTCGGTCATAAAATATACTGTATATTTTTACGCATTTTTTCCCTCCTTCTGGTAAACCAGTATAAGTGAACACATTATTGTATAAGTATCCTTAGGGAAAACAGTAAGAAAGAATAAGTAAACACCAGAAGGACATTTTAATTCAGAACAAATGCAGCACATATTTTCTAAAATTGACTATTATTAGAATGAAGCAATTTCTTTGGAATGAGTTATTGAAGTCATTTTTTAAAAAGGAAAATTACTTGTTGATTCCAAAAATGGTGTGTATAACATGCATTTTGAGTGTCTTGGTGGTGCAGAGGTTAAAGAGTCTGCCTGCAACATGGGAGACCTGGGTTCGATCCCTGGGTCGGGAAAATCCCCTGGAGAAGGAAATGGCAACCCACTTCAGTATTCTTGCCTGGAGAATCCCATGGATGGAGGAACTTGGTGGGCTACAGTCCACGGGTCGCAGAGTTGGACATGACTGAGCAACTTCACTTTCACTTCCAAAGACTTTTTAGCTTAGGATTTATACTATGAACTCAACATAAAAGGTCAGAAATACACCATAACAGTTTAGTACCCAAAGTGTGTAAAATGCTAATAAAAGAGTAATTTTTGGTAAATGACTTTAAAGCAGCATAATAATATATTAGTTGACATTTTTAAAAGAGTTATATATTTAAGAAGATAATTCTAGACTGTAAATGTTTAATTTTAGCATGTCCTACTGTATTAATTTATAATATCCTAGAAAATACTTAAAATAGATTTAATACTGTTTTCATGAGTTTTTCTAATGTGGCAACCCACTCCAGTACTCTTGCCTGGAAAATCCCATGGATGGAAGAACCTGGTAGGCTGCAGTCCATGGAGTCGCTAAGAGTCGGGCATGACTGACTTCACTTTCACTTTTCACTTTCATGCATTGGAGAAGGAAATGGCAACCCACTCCAATGTTCTTGCCTGGAGAATCCCAGGGAGAGAGGAGCCTAGTGGGCTGCCATCTATGGGGTCGCACAGAGTCGGACATGACTGAAGCAACTTAGCAGCAATAGTAGCAGCAGAGTTAAGTTGATCACTCTTAAGAAGTTGTTCCACTTATAAGCATTTCATATTTTGGTGTAAGGAAATGATTATGAAAATTCAATCTAAATTATTATAACTTTCCTTTTTCATTGGAAGTATTCAACATGAATTTCTTACTTTCTTCTTTCTCCTGGTTTTATGTGTATGTAAAATACTTTGATATCCACAACCTGCATTTGTGAATTATGTGAACACAAATTACTTCACATTATATTTTTCTTCCTTTCTTTGCCTTTTTCTTTTTCAAATAATTTGTTAACTTTTCCATGAAAAGACTGTTTTCCTGAAGGTGTTTAATTTTATTGTTTTAAGTTTTATACAGTTTTAATGGTTATTTTTCAATTTATAGTTATTACACATGATTAGCTGTATTCCCCATGTTGCAAAGGACATACTTGAGCCTATTTTATACCCAGGAGTTTGAATCTCCCACTTCTCCACCCCTATAGTGCCCTTCCCCCTCCCCACTGGTAACCACTAGTTTGTCTTTATATCGTAAGTCTGCTTCTTTTTTTGTTATATTCATTAGTTTGTTGTATTTTTTTGCTTCCACATATGAGTGATAACATACAGTATTTGTCTTTTTCCGTTTGACCTATTTCACTTAGGAGAATGCTCTCCTAGTCCATCCATGTTGCTGCAGATGGCAGAAATTCCTCCTTTTTATGGCTGAGCAGTATTCCATTATATGTATCACATCTTCCTTACCCATTCATTTGTTGATGGACGCTTAAGTTGTTTCCATGTCCTAGCAATTGTAAATAATGCTGCATGAACATTGGAATGTATGTATCTTTTCCAGTTAGCGCTTTGTTCTTTTGGTATATATCCCAAAATGGAGTTGTTGGCTCATATGGTACTTCTATTTGTCATTTTTTTTTGAGAAGACTTCATACTGTTTTCTACAGTGGCTGCTACAATTTACATTCCCACCAACAATGTATTTTTCTCCACTAAATACTAGCAATACTAGCAAACCGAATCCAGCAATACATTAAAAGGATCATAAAATAGGATCAAGTGTAATTTATTCCAACAGTGTAAGGATTTTTCAATATTCACAAATCAATCAATGTGACATATCATGCTAACTAATTTAAAAGTAAAACTGTATGATCATCTCCATAGATGAAGCAAAAGCTTTTGATAAAAATTCAGCATTTATTTCTAATAAAAATTCTCCAGAAAGTAGGCATGGTGGGACTAAACCTCAACATAATAAAGCCCAAATGTAACAAATTCACAACTAATATCATAATCAATGGTAAAAAGCTGAAAGCATTTCCTCTAAGTTCAGGAATAAGACAGGAGTTTTATTCAACATAATTTTAGAAGCCCTAGTCATAATCACCAGAGAAGAAAAAAGAATAAAAGATGTACAAACTGAAAAGAAAGAAGTGGAATGGTTACTGTTTGCAAATAACATGATAATACATATAGAAAACCTTAAAGATACTATCAGAAAACTACTAGAGTGCATCAGTGAATTCAGTGAAGTTGCAGGATTCAAAATTAATATATGTAAATCTCTTAAAAGACATATTTTTAAAGATACCTTTCATGTATTTGTTAAAACTATCCAATCATCCCATTTCCTAATAAATTCCTGATAACAGAATATGTTATTTCTTCTTTATTAAACATGATATTTTCAGAGAATTCAAATTTAGAAAATATTTGGTATATTTTCTCTTATAAAAACTAGAATTCAAGTGACTAAATTTGCCATTGTGCTAAAGTTAGGAAAAAGAATTCATTATCTCTTTACGTTTACCCTGGGAAACACACTTTTACCACAAGGTGGATCTATGGCATTTGGTAAAGGTATTTTTATTGTCTGGTTTGTTACTTTATATTAAATTTCTACCTGAAGATATGCCTTGTTTCTTACAAGAAAAAATTTTCCTATGGGACTGTATTTGGATAGACATTTAAAACATGTCTACCATATAAGTAGAAAAAAAAAATTAACCTCTGAGATTTGGTTCAAATTATTGGTATGGGAAATGAAGGAGATGTTTCCATTTATCTCTCACAATGTCATGCCTTACTGTGTCTCTAAGTTTTCTTTACTCCTTTCCTTCTACTTTTTGTGAAAAAGTGAAAGTTAGTCTCACAGTTGTGTTTGACTCTTTCCAATCCCGTGGACTGTAACCCGCCAGGCTCCTCTGTCCATGGAATTCTCCAGGCAAGAGTACTGGAGTGGGTTTCCATTTCCTTCTCCAGGGGACTTTACCACCCCAGGAATTGCACCCCATTCTGCATTGCAGTCAGATTCTTTACCAACTGAGCTACTAGGGAAGCCCTACTTTTTTACCTTTTTGAATAAACAGGTAAAAATTAGAGGTTAAATCTGGTTAAGAAAAGTTGGCTTCACTAAGTTTATTCCAAATTCATGAATATATTTACTTAAAATAATTCTTCAGAATTGACAAACTGTTCTACTTTTTATATATCCAACAATACCCACTTTTACTGAATGTTGATTGATAGGGTCACAGCATTGCATTCAGCATAATTAGGAACAAAATGACTATACAGGGCTTGTACGATGATTTTGCCCATAGGATTAAGCATTCTAGTTAGTGTGACAAGAGTGCATATATTTGTTGTTGCTCAGTCTCTTTACCATTTCCTGGAGCTTGCTCAAACTCATGTCGAGTTCGTGATGCCATCCAACCATCTCATCCTCTGTCGTCCTCTTCTCCTCCTGACTTCAGTCTTTCCCAGCATCACGTTCTTTTCCAGTGAGTCTCTTCTTTGCATCATATAAACTTTGCATGTATTAAACCATTCATATACCTTTTATATTTACTTTTTAACATACACAAATAAGTGATTTAACAGTATAGAATACACATATGTATACACACACACACCAGCAGAATCAACAATAGGGAGAAAAGTTCAGAAGAAAAAATAGTGTTAGACTCCATTAGGAAAAACTTTACTTAAGCATTGCACTTGAGCTTGACCTTGAAGAATTGAAAGAACATACTTAAAAAGAGAGAAAAGAAGTATTTCAGCAATCATATCAGCAAGGGGATTGCCCTACATCTACCAGAATCACATTAACCTGTTAGGCTCACTAGTATACATTTCACATTAGCAGGCCTTTATTTTCCTTTTCAGTGTGTTCTTGCTGAGCCTCTGGCAGCTGAATTCCTAGAGATTTTATATCTGCATGTCATATAAACTTCAGCTCCAGTCTAGAAGATTAAAGTCTTCCTGAGATCCAGAACGAGCAGGCTTCTCCCACTTTAGTTGGCGTAGCACTATATCACAGTGGTGTTGGCTCCTTCCCCACTCACTGAGTATTGTAAATCCATCGCATGCCGCAAGGTCAGCTCAGTATTAAGATGCAGGGACCTGTCAGAGGTGCTGACAGCTCCATCTTTCTGAGGGAAAGGAAATGCTAGGTCCTGAAATTCAGTTCCAAGCCTGACCCCAGAGTCAAAACTGCTTTCATCTTGAAGGATGTGACGATTATTATGGATTATATGATTCTTGTATCTCTTTCCAGACATGAATCCTATGTTTTCCCTTACTTAAGTTATTGGAAGGTACAGGTAAGAGGAGGGAGTATAATTGAAATGGGCAAGTATGGAAAGAGGAAAATTAGTCCCAAAAGTCATACAGAATTTTGTATACATGTTAAGTAACTAGTAGTTACCTTATACTTCACATTTCTTTAGCACACAATGGTAGACTTGTTTTAAGAATAACCGTGGCTTGTACAAGAACAGCTTTAGGATCATTTTCTCGTTCTCTTTGTCCTGGTTAATTTTCATATCAAAAAGTATGCTTTCATTGCTTAAATGTAACAGGTTACATTAAAATAAAATCAAAATTGCAAAAATATCTTCTGGGTAAAAATGTGGAAAAGCTATACTGTTAAAAATATCCCTAAAATTTCCTAGTAATAACCAAAGGAAAAAGAGGACAATAACGCTTAAGAAAGTGGGTATCCAAGGAAAGAGATAGAAGACACTACCACAATTCAAGTTGCTCTCAATACCACCTTTAACAACCAAATCAGGTAGGGTGTGGGGACAGAATAATGCAATCATAGTAATAGGTGAGTAGACAAAGAGCCTGAGTAGGGAAGCAGAGAAGTATGGAAGAAAAAATACAGCCCACAGGAGGGAAACCTCTTAAGTATAATCAGTAGATTTCAGGCAGGACTAACTCAATCAGTGCCCTGTGACTAGGGCCCCATGCCTAGAAGGAAACCATGCTTGATTCCATACTCTGTTTCCACAGTCTTGAAATTCTTAACAGTTTTCAAAATGAGGTTCCGTATTTTAATTTTGCACAGTATGCCACTATTTATGTAGTTGATTCTGACCTCTGAGAAAGAACCTACATCTGGCTTCACAACTGGGTTTAGATACAGATTGGAAGAAAAACTTAGTGAAGCACTAGACATACCCTGAACACATATTAGAATCGTCTGGTCAGTGGGTTTTTTAAAATTGCAATGCTCAGGTCATGTTGCAGACGAATTAAATAAGAGTCTTGGTGAGGGTGAAGGCAGGAATAGTGGGGGAAGGTGGGAGAAGACCACCAGTATCATCTAAATATCCCCAGATATTACAGCAAACAAGAATGATGACCACGGAAGGGGAGAAGAATGAGGACACAAACCTGGAATGAGCAAAGGTAGGCGCTTCATGACTTCCAAGTGAAGTCCTCAAACTCACCTGTGAATTCATATTAACACGCTGTTATTTTTTGTGTTTCTTTTTGACCTGGAAATTGTTGCTGGTGGAAGAGGGAAAGAGGCCAGCTTGAATGACAGGTTTGCTTTTCTTGGACAGAACATTATCTTAAGAGATCTGCTCTGAATTAAAGGAAGGGAACACCATCCCATATCTTATCCCCAGTATGTGGGGAGAACCCCAGGAGAGGATATTTCAATTTTATGTGAGAGAACAGAACTCGAGTCATCCAGAATGGGCCCAGCTGATATTTGTTAGTAAACACCCCACTATCAATTGTACCTCATAAGAAAACAAAGATTCCAATAAGCCATGTATTAGACTAATTATAAATGAACCGTAGCAGTAGAAATAGAAATTAAATGAGGGGACATATAGACTGATATTTATAAATTATATATACATAGTTTATAGATATATTTATAAATTATAAATGATTTATAACTGATTTTTAAACTATAGATTAAATACGTTTTAATGCTCCCTCACTGATAGTGTGGAGAAGGAAGCAGGCACTCCCTAGTCAAATAGGGTCTAGAAAGCAACGTATGTGCAACATTCTAGGAAGGGCAGAACAACTATGAAAACAGATAAAGTGTGTGTCAGGAATGATATTGTAACAGCCCGTGAGTCACCAAGAAAACTGGATACTTTTTTGTTTTTTTTGCCTACCCCATGACATGTAGGATCTGGTTCCTGATCAGGGATTGAACCTATATTTCCTACAGTGGAAGCTCAGAGTCTTAACCACTGGCAGGGAAGTCCTGCAAACTAGATACCTGTATTTGAGGAGAAAAAGTACTTCCATCAGAGAACGTTAGTAGATGTGATAGAAGCAATATGAACTTAGTACTTTTTTCTTTATATTTTTAGGAAAGATCATTAGGGGCTATCTGAAGGCTATCTGGAGACCAAATGAGCTTATTTATGGCTCTTAGGGAGTGTGACTAGATACTCTGAAATTGTATAGCTCTGATCTTATCTTTTTAGACCTCGTAAAATACTAAACTAAGTCACTCTTTACTTTAAACATAGAACTAGTACTTAAATTCTAGTGCTAGGAGTTTCATTACATTGCCTAAATCAGTTTTCATATTTCAATCGCTTTGGATCAGTATAATGATTAAAAAATTACTAGTAAAAAAGTACATCGAGATTTCTGATTCTTCAAAATATGGTAAGCTAGCATGAATATAATTTTTTTTTCTCACACTGTCTCCATTATTGACATGATGCAGAAGGCCTAAGGAGGCTGATGGTTTGTTAAACTCATAAAAATGAGAAACACCAAGGGTGACAAATACAAGGTGTTAGGTAACAGTGTGTTTGCTAAAACAGCATCCATGAGTGGAATAGGGCAAAGGATATGTGTATGTGTGGTTGGAAAAAGGTTTTTAAGTATGTCCTTGTCTTCCTATCCAGAGATCAAATTGCCAACATCAGTCGGATCATTGGAAAAGCAAGAGAGTTCCAGAAAAATATCTACTTCTGCTTTATTGACTACACCAAACCTTTTGACTGTGAGGATCAAACAAACTGTAGAAAATTCTTAAAGAGATGAGAATACCAGACCACCAGACGTGCCTCCTGAGAAATCTGTATGCAGGTCAAGAAGCAACAGTTAGAACTTGACATGGAACAAAAGACTGATTCCAAATTGGAAAAGGAATACATCAAGGCTGTATATTGTCACCCTGCTTATTTAACTTCTATGCAGAGTACATCATGAGAAAAGCTGGGCTGGAAGAAGCACAAGCTGGAATCAAGATTGCCAGGAGAAATATCAATAACCTCAGATATGTTGATGACACCACCCTTATGGCAGAAAGCGAAGAAAAACTAAAGAGCCTCTTGATGAAAGTGAAAAAGGAGAGTGAAAAAGTTGCCTTAAAGCTCAACATTCAGAAAACAAAGATTATGGCATCTGTTCCCATCACTTCATGGGAAATAGATGGGGAAACAGTGACAGTGACATTTTGGGGGCTTCACAATCACTGCAGATGGTGGCTGCACCCATGAAATTAAAAGATGCTTGCTCCTTGGAAAAAAAAGCTATGACCAACCTAGACAGCATATTAAAAAGCGGAGACATTACTTTGCCAATGAAGGTCCATCTAGTCAAGGTTATAGTTTTTCCAGTAGTCAGGTATGGATGTGAGAGTTGCACCATAAAGAAAGCTAAGTGCCAAAGAATTGATGCTTTTGAACTGTGGTGTTGGAGAAGACTCTTGAGAGTCACGTGGACTGCAGGGAGACCCACCAGTCCATCCTAAAGGAAATCAGTCCTGAATATTCATTGGAAGGACTGATGCTAAAGCTGAAATTCCAATACTTTGGCCACCTGATGCAAAAATTGACTCAATCGAAAAGAACCCTGATGTTGGGAAAGATTGAAGGTGGGAGGAGAAGGGAACAACAGAGGATGAGATGGTTGGGTGGCATCACCAACTCAGTGGACATGTGTTTGAGTAGACTCCAGGGGTTGGTGATGGACATGGAGGCCTGGGCTGTGGCAGTCCATGGGGTTGCAAAGAGTCAGACATGACTGAGTGGCTGAATTGAACTGAACTGTTTTATCATTGAGTTTTGTGGATTGGTGCCACAGTGCTTTTTTTCTAATGCAGAAAACAACATCATCCAACCTGTGCTTACTAGGAATAGTGGGGCAATATCACGATTATTCTGGGACCCCCAACTATGGTGAGCACAGCAGAACGAGGGATAGTGACCACCTCATGGAAAACTCTCTTTTTCAGGAGGGCTCTCTTCCTTTGGAAACAACCTCATCTTCAAATTATTAGGCCAACCTGTCAGTGTCCCCAGGAAAAAATACATTAATAAAAAATAAATGAAAAAGGTGTTGTAACATAGCAACTACTATAACCAAAAGGTAATAAAATGAGGAATCTTAAAGTAAATTTATAGGACCAGAAAAATGTAGGGAATAATATAAAAGGCATTAATTAAGAAAAATAAGACAATAATAGTATTGACTGAAATGTCAAGTAAAAAAAATAGATGATGCAAGGAGAAGAAGCAATGAGCTAAATTATATAATGGATACAGGTGAACAAAAATGCATGCACTAAGAGAAAAGGTCAAGGCACTCTATCATTTCAAAGATCGATACATTATGACCAGGTGGGATTATTCCAAGGAAACAAGTGTTACTCAATCTTAAAAGTGTGGCAGGAAAATTCACCATATTGCATCCAAAGATAAGCCCCATATGATCACCATGATTACATAAAATTAAAAGTTGTAAAAAGCTGGACACGACTGAGACTGAGCACATATGCACAGTCAGTATATTAAAAAGTACACCCTGTTTAAGACAGTGATGTAAAAGAAAATACCTTTGAATCAACTTAATAAAGATGTACAATCTATATGAAAAACATTAAAATGCTTTGACAGAACCAAAGGAGACTTTAAAAAATGAAAATTCTTTTGGTATTTTTGGCTATGTAGATTAAATATAAAAAGGTATTAATTATCCATAGGTTAATTTATAAATGCAATATTAACCTGATAAATATGCTGACAGAAAGCTTTTATTTTTCACCTGGAACTAGTCAAGCTATAGGAACTTCAGTTATGAAAGAAAAAGCAACTACCTAAGAGAATACAGGGGAAGCAGTGTCATCAGGGTGAAGAACACAGGACAGATTAAAAAGAATCTGATGTTGCATAGGGAGTTACGGGTAACAGAGCATTCTAGAAGGCACAATGAAAGGGGTTTTAGGAATGTAAAGAGGTTGGGACAGAAAAAAAAGCTATTACAAGGCAGGATATGGATGTTGACTAGTACACTGTAGAGTGAGATATCTGACTGTAGAAAAGTATTTTGGACTTTTCCCCTGGAGATGTTTTAGCAGTCTTCCAAAATTGAAAGTTATTGTACAAGTAACAGTGACTGACAGAACGAGGGTAGAGAGTGAGAAAGTGCCAATAATTTTTCTCAAGCATACATTGCATGCTTCCATTTGGAGCCCTTTTTGATCAAGGGCAATCACTTCAAAGATCCTCTGAGTGGCTGCTGGTCAGAATTACTGAGCATTTAGTAATATTACTGTTGAGAATGGAGAAGCTAGAAAAATGAAATATGTTAATGAAGTAAAATAGTAGTCCATGAGGTAAAACAGAAATTGGTATTTTTTTGGCAGTGTTGAACTTTACTTGATCCCTGTGTACCTGGAAAGCAGTGATGATTAAGAATTCCCTACCTCTTTTTGTTCCAGGAAAACACCTTACTCCATATGACTTAGCTACACCCCTTGCGATGATCCCTTTGATTACCATGACAATGCCAGAGACGGATGCTCTAAATCAGGGATCCACAATCCTCAGACCATGGACGTTACCCATGCATGGCCTGTTAGGAACCAGGCCGCACAGCAGGAGATGAGCGGCAGGCAAGTGAGCAAAGTTTGATCTCTATTTATAGCCTGTCCACTGATTCTACAGTATGGTGAGTTGTATAATTATTTCATTATATATCATAAGGTAATAATAGAAATAAAATGCACAATAAACTTAATGAACTTGAATCATACCGAAACCATCCCCTCCTGCAGCAAAATTGTCTTCAATGAAATCAGTCCCTGATACGAAAAAGTTTGGGGACTGATGTGTTAAAATTTTCCTCTAAAGAATCTGAATATTATTTGCTTAATAAGAAATTAATATCACTGTTAATTTTCACTAACCAGTAAGCAAAATGCCTACTAGTATGACTTATCCAACATTTAATTAGGCTTTTCTTCTTTCCTTTGAACTTTAACTTGCTCTTGAGCTTATGCGAGTACCGTAACAAGAAACTTATCTTCCTTTATTCTCTCTCCTAAGAGTAGGAACTACAAAGAAAAATACTTGCTGCTCAACTCTCTGATTTTGCCACTGCCTCATCCCACTCCCTCACTCCTAGCTCCTGCAGGTTTTGTTTATTCTTACCAAAAAACAAAAAAACAAAACAAAAAAAAAACACTCCCTTTCTATCTCACTTTTAATATACTTATAAATTTGATGGTAAGAGCATTTTCTCTGTTGTAATAGTTGCCCTTAATGAAGTCTTTTATTATTTATGCTCATACTTGCATGTTTTATCTGACAATGTATATATTTTGCTTTGTTTTGCCCATTAACATCTCTTGTGGCACTTGCTCACTTAAATTAGAATTTCAAAGAGACTAGAGCTATGAGTGATGGGAATAAAAACTTGTGACTCCTTTGCATGAATGTGGGAGGTGACAGGAGAAAGCTGAAGTAAAGAAGTAAATGGAAATTTTCAGAAGAGCTTGCATTCACACACACACACACACACACACACACACACACACACACGCACACACATACATACATATAGGAGAGACACAGTTATGGCTAGCAAGTGTCAATCACTCAGTCATGTCCAGCTGCTTGTGAGCTCATGCACTGTAGCTCTCTAGGCTCTTTTGTTGATCAGATTCTCCAGGCAAGAGTAATGGAGTGTGTAGCCATTCCCTTTTCCAGGGGATCTTCCTAACCCAGGGACTGAACCAATGTCTCCTGCATTGCAGGCAGATACTTTACCATCTGAGCCAACAGGGAAGCCCCTAGAAATTTTAGGCATATATAAAAATTTTTTAAATTAAGAAACTGTAGTATAGGAAAAGCAAAAAGCAAGAAAACTTTGCCTCTTTTTCAGAGAAATTGAAGGGTTTGGAATCTCCTCCAAGTCTGTCAACAATCATCTCCTCAACTCTAAAAGTAATTTACTTTGTACTTGTATTATATACAAAGTTTAAAAATGTTATCTTCAAGTTATTATTGGACTAAAAATCTATGAATATAAAAGTAAAAGGTTTGTCTTCTTTTCAACAAGATTTGATGGATTTTGTAAAAAAAAAAAAAAAAAAAAAAA
>SJYF01000047.1:5602340-5616632 GCA_006410515.1 Procapra przewalskii
TCTTCAATCATAAGGGCAGAAACAAAAAATAAAAATTTAAAAAGTTATTATGGAAAATTCACAAAACTATATAGGAAAAGGGAAATTAAAATATTATTAGTTTGACTTTCAAATGATGTTCTTCATTATTTCTAGCTTTTACCCTCCTAAAATTATTAAAGCTTGAGATTGCATAAATAATATTTATAACAACTGTATGTATACCTGTGGTTGTATAAGTTCATAGAAGACAGGAGATGGGTTAAGTTGCTTTTGCTTTGATCTGCCAAAGACTTTCTTTCTTCCCTTGATAAGAGGCTCTACCTTCAGAACAAATATGAGGGCAAGTCAGGCTAGCCAAATGAAGTCATTACTTCACTGATTGACGTCCCTCATTGACCTACTGGTAAACATTTCTCTATGTTGGATCAATTTGCACTAATAACTTGGAGAAATCAAGATAGAAGAGTTTGTGGTGGTTAGTGGTGGGTTTTCCTTTGCAACTCACATTAAGGCCCATGAGCCTCTACTACTGGACTTGCTTCAGTTCCTCTTTTATTGAAAGGCCTGGCTGTTTTACCTGTTTTTTTTTTTTTTAATTAAGTATCTCCACTAACCATTCAATTAATTCTTGGTTTGCCTCAGGTAGCCTGAGACATTTACTGCTGTTTGTAACCTAATATACCTTTATTGATGCAAATTAGCTTCAACATGATAATTTCTTCCATTTTAATAATTGAAATGATACAGTCAGAAAGGAGTAATGTATTACATTCCTCTGATTTTATATGGAAACAATAAGGACTAAAATTATACTCAGTATGTATATAATGTCCTTGATTAATGAAGAAAGTGCATTGAAAATGTATGGGCATATAATCAAAATTACTTATTTGGACAAAATGGACTTCAGTACATTAGGTCTGGTAAATCCCTTATTGCTAGTTAGCAACTTTGAGTATTTTCTGAGTCTGCTCTCCCATCTTGAAAACAGAGATCATAATACCTAAAATGATGGAGACTGTGAGAGTAAGAAGACAAGGGTAAATGAAGTCAACATAGCCTCTGACATAAATAGCAAAATAATTTATAACTCACTTTTGAAATTTACTTTCTTTACCTATGAGCATCTGCAGTTTGATTGTGATGTGTATAGTAGGATTCTTTTTTTTTTTAATTTATGTTGTTTGATACTAGCTGAGCTAAGCTTTTTAAAAAAATATTTTGGATTTTGAAAAAATTATAAACTCACAAGAAGTTTCAAAAACAGTCCAAAGAGCAGAGGGGTCCCAAGTACACATCACACATCTTCCCCAACATAATTCCAGTACATTATCAAACAAGGGGACTGATGAGAACAATATGATAAATCAGACTACAGAACAGACATTACTCAAATTCACTGTTTTCTTAAGTACTCACATTTTGCATGTTTTTGTGCATACTGCTATATTTTACACGTGTTGATTTTTGTATGTCCATCACTGAAGTCATGGTACATAAATGTTCTGTCCCACAAAGCAGTTCTTTCGTTCTGCCCTTGACAGGCACATACATCCTATTTCCCTAACTTCTGGAAATAGCTGTGCACTTTTTTTTTTAATTCCAAGAATTTCATACAAAATGAATCATATAGTATGTAAACTTTTGAGATTAGCATTTTCAGCTAAGCCTGATTCCCATAAAATTGAGCCAAATTGTTATATATATCATAATTTATTACTTTTATTGCTTAGGAGTATTCCATCGTATGATGTAGAACAGTTAAATGTGTTATATGTTTAAGGGCATTTGGATTAGTTCAAGTTATTGGGATTGGAAATAAAGCTTCCAGAACATTAGTGTGCAGGTTTTATGTGAACATATTTTCATCTTTCTAGTATAAATGCCTAAGAGTATTATTGTTTGGTTAGATGGTAAATGTGTTATCTTCTTAAAACAACTGCAGGCTAATTTCCATAGTGGTTGAACCATTTTTATATTCCTACTAATGTATGAGAAGTGTAGCTTCCCTGAATCCTCACCAGTATTTGATAGTATAAGTATTTTTAAGAGCCTTTAGTAGGTATGTGGTAGACTCTTGTGGCTTTTTAAATATTCATTACCCTAGCGCTTTGTGATGCTGAGCATCTTTTCATGTAGATGTCATTTGCATGTCTTTTTTGGATTACCTATGTAATTCATGGGGTCGCAAAGAGTCGGACATGACTGAGCGACTGAACTGATGTAAGTCTTTTGCCCATATAAAAATTAGGTTATTTTCTTTTTATCCAGAGCGTTATTTGTTTGTTTTAGATGTGAGTTAGTTGTTGGATATATAATTTGCAAATTTTTTCTCCCAGTTGGTGGGTTGTCGTTTCATTCTCTTAACAGGGTCTTGGGTAGATTAAAAGGTTGTAAATATTAATAAAACCAAATATATCAGCTGTTTTCTTTTATGGATGGTGCGTTTTGTGTCACATCTAGGAATTTGGCACTTAACTCTGGGTCTCAAAGATTTTCTCCTATGTTTTCTTCTAAAGGTTTCAGAGCTTTACATTTAGATTTATCTGTGATTCTGTTTAATTTTTGTACAAGATTTAAGGTTCAAATGGATTTTTGGTCACTGTTGTCCAGTTTTTCCAGCACAATTTTATAAAAATGTTATTCTTCCTCTATTGAGTTGCTTTTGAATTATTTCAAAAGAAGCTTGTCTCACTTGTTTGGGTCTATGTGTGGTCTCCTCATTCTGTTCCATTGATTTACTCTTTATCCCTCTGATATCATATGCTATATTGATTGTTGTACATATTGATATGTCTTAAAAATAGGTGGTGCGATTTCTCTGGCTTGATGCTTCTTTTTCAATATTGTTTAAGCCATTCTGATTCATTTGTGTTTCCACATAAATTTGAAGATAAGCTTCATATTTATTTTTTAAATCTTACTGGGATTTTAACAGGGTTTACATTGAATGTACAGATCATTTTGTTAAGAACTAGCATCTTCAATTGGAGAAATAACTCCAGAAAGAATGAAGAGATAGAGCCAAAGCAAAAATAGCACCCAGTTGTGGATGTGACTGGTAATAGAAACAAGGTCCGATTATTGCAAACAGCAATATTGGTTAGGAACCTGGAATGTTAGGTCCATTAATCAAGGCAAACTGGAAGTGGTCAAACAGGAGATGGAAAGAGTGAATGTTGACATTTTAGGAATCAGCAAACTAAAATGGATTAGAATGGGTGAATTTAATTTACATGACCATTAGATCTAGTACTGTAGATATAATATCTACTACTGTGGGGAAGAATCCCTTAGAAGAAATGGAGTAGCCATCATAGTCAACAAAAGAGTCCAAAATGCAGTACTTGGATGCAATCTCAAAAATGATAGAATGATCTCTGTTCGTTTCCAAGCTAAACCATTAAATATCATGATAATCAAAGTCTATGTCCCAATCAGTAACACTGAAGAAGTTGACTGAATGGTCTATGAAGACCTACAAGACCATTTAGACCCCAAAAAAGATGTTATTTTCATTATAGGAGACTGGAATGCAAAAGTAGGAAGTCAAGAAACACCTAAAGTAACAGGCAAATTTGGCCTTGGAGTACAGAATAAAGCAGGGCAAAGGCTAATAGAGTTTTGTCAAGAGAACACACTGGTCATAGAACACACCCTCTTCCAACAACATAAGAGAAGACTCTACATGTGGACATCACGAGATGGCCAACACCAAAATCAGATTGATTATATTCTTTGCAGCCAAAGGTGGAGAAGCTCTAGACAGTCAGCAAAAGCAAGAGTCAGAGCTGACTGTGGCTCAGATCATGAACTCATTATTTCCGAATTCAGACTTAAGTTAAAGAAAGTAGGAAAAACCACTAGACAATTCAGATATGACCTAAATCAAATCCTTTATGATTATACAGTGTAAGTGAGAAATAGATTTAAGGGACTAGATCTGATAGAGTGCCTGATGAACTATGGACGGAGGTTCATGACATTGTACAGGAGACAGGGATTGAGACCATGCCCAAGAAAAGAAAATGCAGAAAAAGCAAAATGACCATCTGAGGAGGTCTTACAAATTGCTGTGAAAAGAAGAGAGACAAAAAGCAAAGGAGAAAAAGAAAGATATACCCACTGAATGCAGAATTCCAAAGAATAGCTAGGAGAGATAAGAAAGCCTTCCTCAGCGATCAGTGCAAAGTAATAGAGGAAAACAATAGAACGGGAAAGACTAGAGATCTATTCAAGAAAATTAGAGATACTAAGGGAACATTTCATGCAAAGATGGGCTCAATAAAAGACAAAAGTGTTATAGACCTAAAAGAAGCAGGAGATATTAAGAAGAGGTGGCAAGACTACACAGAAGAGCTGCACAAAGAAGATCTTCATGATCCAGATAACCACCATGATTTGATCACTCACATAGAACGAGACACCTTGGAATGTGAAGTCAAGTGGGCCTTAGAAAGCATCACTATGAACAAAGCTAGTGGTTGTGATGGAATTCCAGTTGAGCTATTTCAAATCTGAAAACATGATGTTGTGAAAGTGCTGCATTCAGTATGCCGACAGATTTGGAAAACTCAGCAGTGGCCACAGGACTGGAAATGACCAGTTTCATTCTAGTCCCAAAGAAAGGCAATGCCAAAGAATTCTCAAACTACTGCACAAATTGCACTCATCTCACACACTAGTAAAGTAATGCTCAAAATTCTCCAAGCCAGGCTTCAGCAATATGTGAACTGTGAACTTCCTGATGTTCAAGCTGGTTTTAGAAAAGGCAGAGGAACCAGAGATCAAATCGCCAACATCCGCTGCATCATCAGAAAGGCAAGAGAGTTCCAGTAAAAAACATATATTTCTGCTTTGTTGACTTTGCCAAAGTTTTGACTGTGTGGATCACAACAAACTGTGGAAAATTCTGAAAGAACTGGGAGTACCAGACCACCTGCCCTACCTCTTGAGAAATCTGTATGCAGGTCAGGAAGCAACAGTTAGAACTGGACGTGGAACAACAGACTGGTTCCAAATTAAAAATGGAGTACATCAAGGCTATATATTGCCACCCTTCTTATTTAACTTATATTCAGAGTACATCATGAGAAATGCTGGGCTGAATGAAGCACGATCTGGAATCAAGATATCTGGGAGAAATATCAATAACCTCAGATATGCAGATGACACCACTCTTATGGTAGAAAATGAAGAAGAACTAAAGAGCTTCTTGATGAAAGTGGAATAGGAGAGTGAAAAGGTTGGCTTAAAGCTCAAGTTTCTGAAAACTAAGATCATGGCATCCAGTCCCATCACTTCATGGAAATAGATGGGGAAACAGTGGAAACAGTGTCTGACTTTATTTTTTGGGCTGCAAAATCACTGCAGATGGTGACTGCAGCCATGAAATTAAGGCACTTACTCCTTGGTAGGAAAGTTATGACCAACCTAAACAGCATATTAAAAGCAGAGACATTACTTTACCAACAAAGGTCCATCTATGGGTTTTCCAGGAGTCATATATGGATGTAAGAATTGGAGTATCAATAAACCTGAGCACCCGAGAATTGATCCTTTTGAACTGTGGTGTTGGAGAAGAGTCTTTAGAATCCCCTGGACTGCAACGAGATCCATCCAGTTCATCCTAGAGGAAATCAATCCTGAATTTCATTGGAAGAACTGATGTTGAAACTGAAACTCCAAAACTTTGGCCACCTGATGTGAAGAGGTGACTCATTTGAAATGACCCTGATTCTGAAAATGATTGAAGGCAGGAGGAGAAGGGGACAACAATGGATGAGATAGTTGATGGCATCACCGACTCAGTGGACATGAGTTTGGGTGAACCCTGGGAATTGGTGATGGACAGGGAGGCCTGGCATGTTGCGTTCTGTGGTGTCACAGAGTTGGACATGACTGAGCAACTGAACTGAACTGAACTGAACTGAACTTTACATCTTCCATGTGCTAACTCTTCCAAACGTTGAACATTATATTTAATACATTTTACTTGCACATTTTTATATAAAATGTATTTGTGTTTTTCATTTTATAAATTCTTCAAATTTTTATAAAATTCATTCACCAGTCTTCTTGAATCTGTAAATTTGTCATTCACAAAATTTGGGAAATCTTTGGCTTTTATTTCTTCAGATTTTTTCTGCACTTATTTATTCTCCTTGCTTTCTGGGATACAAATGTGATATATATTAGAACTGTTGATATTGTTTCATGGTTCCTTGAGGTCCTGTTCATTATATTTCACTTTTTTTCTCTCTTCTTCAGATTGAAATTCTATTTATCCAGTTTTAAATTTACTGAATCTTTCCTTTGTCATCACCATTCTGCTCTTTGTGACTCTACTGTGACTTTCTATTTCCATAAGAGGGCAGATAGAGTGAGAATCACAATCACAGAAAACTAACCAAACTTATCACATGGACCACAGCCTTGTCTAACTCAGTGAAACTATGATCTATGTCATGTAGGGCAACCCAGGACAGATGGGTCATAGCGGAGAGTTCTCACCAAACATGGTCCACTTGAGAAGGGAATGGAAAACTACTTTAGTATTCTTGCCTTGAGAAACCCATGAACAGCATGAAAGGACAAAAAGATAAGACACTCAAAGATGAACACCCAGGTCAGTAGGTGCCCGATGTGCACTAGAGAAAAGTGGAGAAATAACTCTAGAAAGAATGAAAAGATGGAGCTGAAGTGAAAACAATGTCCAGTTGTATATATGACTGCTGTTGAGGATAAAGTACAATGCTATAAAGAACAATATTGCATAGGAACCTGTAATGTTAAGCCCATGAATCAATGTGAATAGGAAGTGGTCAAACAGAAGATGGTAAGAGTGAACATCGACATTTTAGGAATCAGTGAACTAAAATGGACCATATTGGGTGGATTAAATTCCCTTAGATGAAATAGAGTAACCATCATAGTCAATGAAAGAGTCTGAAATGTAGTACTTGGGTGCAATCTCAAAAATTTCATAATGATCTCTGTTCATTTACAAGCCTAACCATTCAGTATCACGGTAATCCAAGTCTATGCCCCAACCACTAATGCCAAAGAAGCTGAAGTTGAACGGTTCTATGAAGACCTACAAGACCTTCTAGAAGTAACACCCCAAAGTCCTTTTCATTATAGGGGACTGGAATGCAAAAGTTAAGAAGTCAAGAAATATCTGGAATAACAGAAAGTTTGGCCTTAGAGTACAGAATGAAGCAGGGCAAAGGCTAACAGAGTTCTGCAAAGAGAACTCACTGGTCATAGCAAACACTCTCTTCCAACAACACAAGAGATGACACTGAACATCACCAGATGGTCAACACCGAAATCAGATTGATTATATTCTTTGCAGCCACAGATGGAGAAAATCTATGCAGCAGCAAAAACAAGACTGTGAGCTGACTGTGACTCAAATCATGAACACCTTAGTGCCAAATTCAGACTTAAATTGACGCAAGTAGGGAAAACTACTAGACCATTCAGATATGACCTAAATCAAGTCCCTTATCATTACATAGTGGAGGTGACAAATAGATTTGAGGGATTAGATTTGATACACAGAGTGCCTCAGGAAGGATGAATGGAGATTCATGACATTGCACAGGAGGCAGTGATCAAGACCATCCCCAAGAAAAAGGAATACAAAAAGGCAAAATGACTGTCTGGGGAGGCCTTACAAATAGCTGAGAAGAGAAGAAAAGCAAAAGGCAAAGGAGAAAAGGAAAGATATACCCATCTGAATGCAGAGTTGCAAAGAATACCAAGAGACATAAGAAAAATTCCTAAGTGATCAATGCAAAGAAATAAAGTAAAACAATAGAATGGGGAAGACTAGAGATCTCTTCAAGAAAATCAGAGATACCAAGGGAACATTTCATGCAAAGACTGGCACAAGAAAGAACAGAAATGGTATGGACCTAACAGAAGCAGAAGATATTGAGAAGAGCTGACAAGAATACATAGAAGAACTGTACAAAAAAGATTTTCATGACCAAGATAATCATGATGGTGTGATCACTCACCTAGAGCCAGACATCCTGGAATGTGAAGTCAAGTGGGCCTTAGAAAGCATCACTACAAGCAAAGCTAGTGGAGGTGATGGAATTCCAGTGGAGCTGTTTCAAATCCTAAAAGATGATGCTGTGAAAGTACTGCACTCACTATGCCAGCAAATTTGGAAAACTCAGCAGTGGCCACAGGACTGGAAAAGGACAGTTTTCATTCTAATCCCAAAGAAAGGCAATGCCAAAGAATGCTCAAACTACTGCACAATTGCACTCATCTTACATGCTAGTAAAGTAATGCTCAAAATTCTCCAAGCCAGGCTTCAACGATATGTGAATCCAGAACTTCCAGATATTCAAGCTGGGTTTATAAAACACAGAGGAACCAGAAATCAAATTACCAACACCCACTGAATCATAGAAAAAACAAGAGAATTAAAGAAAATAAAACACATCTACATTTGCTTTATTGACTACACCAAAAGCCTTTGACTGTGTGGATCATAACAAACTGTGGAAAATTCTGAAATAGATGGGAATACCAGACCATCTGGCCTGCCTCCTGTGAAATCTGTATGAATGTCAGGAAGCAACATTTAGAACCGGACATGGAACAAAAGACTGGTTCCACATTGGGAAAGAAATCATCAAGGCTGTATATTGTTATCCTGTTTATTTAACTTATATACAGAGCACATCACACAAAATGCCAGGTTGGCTGAAGCACAAGCTGGAATAAGATTTCTGGGAGAAATATCAATAACCTCAGATATGCAGATGACACCACCCTTATGGCAGGAAGTGAAGAAATGACCACCTACTCCATTATTCTTGCCCAGAGTATCCCCTGGACAGAGTAGCCTGGTGGGGTACTCTTCATAGGGTTGCAGAGAGTCAGACACGACTGAGTGACTAACACACACATCATCCCACTCATTTAGTGTTTATCTTCACCTCATAGATCAGTTATAACATCTGCATTAAGGTCTTTTTCTGAAAATTTGACCATCTGTGACATCTGTGTCATCATAAGATTGGCGTCTGTGGGTTATCTGCTTCCTTGAGAAACAGTTCTTTTTGGTAATTTAAATTGTATTTGACATATTTTTAATCCAAAGAATGATTCTGGTTTCTGTTAAATTCATATGGAAGATATTTATTTTATGTTTTTACATGCAATCAGCTGAATTTCAGAATGCAAATTCTGTACCATTTCTGCAATGATGGTTTGTTTTAATGTAGTTCAGTTTTCAGTGCCTTTGTTTGGCTTCTTTGGGTGTACCTTGCAAATAGGGACTTGGCGCACAATGGATAATCAAAATATTTTTTTCTTTCATTTTCAGTTTTTAGTACAGCTTGTTTTAAGCTGAATCATATGGAAATAATAAGCTTTGACAGTCTGTTAATTGTTAAAAAAAATATACCTTATCTCTTCAATAACAGGTATGTTTCTTCAGGGAATTGAGCATAAAATGTATTTTGCAAAGTGATATATTTAAAGAGCACCCAGTGGATTTTGTTAAATGTTTAAAGAGAGTAAAACTTCTAACATGCTACCAATTTCATTTTTGGTATTTGTTTCTTACTCTTATTTTCCATACAACAGCTAATAATTCTAATATCTGTGGTATATATTGACTTGATTTTTTTATTTGCCTATAGAAGTACATGTTATATGTTTCTGAGATTCAAAATCATATGCTTCCCATTTTCTTCCTCAGTCCCAGTATAACTAAGTTCACTATGAAATAATTTTTTTAAGTCTACATTTACAACTATAATAGTTTAATACTTTTGCTATAAAATTCTATTCCTTTTACAGACTAACACATACCAACTTAAATATGGAAAATTATCTATTTAATGTGATAAGGACAGCTCTTTAGTTTTAAACATGTTGAAAATCGAATCTCATATTACAGTGTTGTGCCTTTGTTTTAAATTCATGCTATTTTTATATTGTGTAACTTTCTTATTCATGGCAATTTTTAAAATGCTCTCCATTATAGATAGGGTGACTTAAAATAGTTTGTCATTTAAAAATTTTAATCGAAAATTCAAAGACCTTATCAGTGCTAAAAAGAAATGAATTATTGAACCCTGAAAAGACACGGAGGAAACTTAGATGCATATTGCTAACTGAAAGGAAGCAATCTGAAAAAGCTACATACTATGTGACTCCAACTCTATGATATTCAGGAAATGGCAAAACTTTGAAGATATTAAACATATTAGTGATGGACGAGAGTGACATAGAGAGGAATGAATACTCAGCACAGAGAATTTTCAAGTCAGTGAAAATACTTTTAGGATGCTATAATGATGGATATAAAACCCATAAAATGTACAACATCAGGAGGTAAGGTACAGTGTGAACTTTGACTAATTATGACATGTCAGTGTACGTTCATCCATTGTAAGGAATGGACCAATCTGCTGGTTAATGTTGCTAATTGGGGAGGCTCTGTATACATGTGTGGGGGGTGGGATATCCACGAAATCTCTGTACCTTTCCCTGAGTTTTATTGTGAACATAAAATTTCTCTAAAAAATCTTGTCTATCTAAAAAAGAAAAAAAAAAGAATCAGCATTTCATATAGTACCAGTAAATGAAATCAAACTTTATATCCTTATTTAATATGCTTTGCATAATTAAAAGAGTTTGAATTTGTGACATCTTGTAATTATTAATAAGCAGAAATTTAAAAACACTGTGCACTTGAATATCATGCCCTTGAACTGCGTGAGTCTACTTCTGTGGGAATGTAGTTCCATAAATACTACGGAATGACAGGACCTGTAGTTGGTTGAATCTCTGGATACAGAACTGCAGATATGGAAGAACCAAGTGTACTGGAATGTGGACTATAAATAATTCCTGGATTTTTGACTTGGTGGAGGGTCAGTGCCTGTAAATACTGCATCATTCTGTGTTAGCATGTTCTTGTTTGCAAGAAAGCATATTCATATCATTACTGCTCTACTACTACTGAGACTTGAGGACATAAAGTACATAAAATAGTTCCATCCTGGCATGGTCAGTCTGTTTGTGTTATTTTTGTGTGATTTCAAGTAGAAAAAATGGACAGATTTGTGTTTGTTCTGAATATAGGTAAGTAGTTATCTACCCAGGTAGTCCCAATACCTCTAAATTCTTTAAGATATTCCTGCAGTTATCTCGGAGACAGGTTCAATATTTGAGAACCATAGGATGAACTTATTTTTAAGTCCCATTTTCCTTTATTTTTTTGGTTTCTTTAGAAGGCTAGAAACATAGTAGAGTTTTTTTTTTATTGGACTTTGTTCAGATTACATTTAGAACACATTTAAGGGTACTACCTAGAGAAGGGAATGGCAGCCCACTACAGTATTTTTCCCTGGAGAATTCCATGGACAGAGGAGCCTGGAGGGCTAAAGGGGTTGCAAAGAGTCAGACATGACTGAAGCAGCTTAGCATGCACACACACGAGGATCCTTCAGTGGAATTTTTGTCTAGCATTTGAAGAAAACTATATTGTGGATAGTATTTGAGATTGTCACATATAAAAATTAGGTTTATCTTTTACACATAAAGAACTTGCATGAATCATACACACTCTCAGGTAAATTAATAATGGCTTTCATGATGAAACAAAGCAAGCCTTTGTTAAAATATCTTGCAATGTCACTAATTCAACTAAAAAGTAAACACCTGATAAGATTGAAATTTTGTTTTTAGGACAAGTTGACTCAGTTAAAAGCCTATGAACAGTAGTTTAATTTACTTTTAGTGACTAAGTTACTCTCATTAGTAGAGTTTTAAAGATAAATATGTTTTGGTGATGAGTATAATAAAATACATTCAGAAATGCAGGTCATACCCTTACTGCAATAAGACACTTCTGTTAGCTCAACTGGTAAAGAATCCGCCTGTAATGCAGGAGACCCCAATTCAATTCCTGGGTTGGGAAGATACCCTGGAGAAAGGATAGGCTACCCATTCCAGTATTCTTGGGTTTTCCTGGTGGCTCAGATGGTAAAGAATCTGCCTGCAATGCAGACGGCCTGGGTTCTATCCCTGGATTGGGAAGATCCCCTAGAGGACAGCATGACAACCCACTCCATTATTGTTTCCTGGAGAATCCCACGGGCAGAGGAGCCTGGTGGGCTACATTCCATAGGGTTGCAAAAAGTCAGACACAACTGAGCTAGTAAGCACACAGAAGAGGCTGCATTTCATCCACAGCCACAAGAATAGCACCTGAGCATGTATCATTGATCACATAGTTTACTCTAAAAAGGAGTTTTTAGCTTCATCAGGCTGTCATTATTAAGCTCTGAAATTTTTTAAACATATCTCAGCACCAAGTACAAGAGCATATGATTTCTACCAATCTATTTTAACAGAACAATGTACCAATCTCACTTTATTATATGTGTTTTAATATAATAATGATTGTGATCATAAAAGTGCATCTGCTTATTATTGAATGAACAATTCAAAAATACTATTTCTAATATCCTCTTTATTTCAAAGTCACAAATAATAGAGAAGAATTTTAGAAACCAGAAGTCCTTACCTTCTCCACATTTATAGGAAATTACATTTTTAGATGACAGCTCAATAAGTTGAAAGTTACCATGGTAACTTTTATAATAGTCACAAGTCATGGAAAATTACCTTAGTAATCAAAAACTGATTACACACTGTGGGAACCAAACAGGAAAAGCAAACAGTATGCCCTAACCTGTCTGTTTTCTCTGTTCTTCTGGCACTGCTAATCTCACACAAGATCTAGGCAGTAGTCTGTTTCACAAACTAAGTTCAGTGCAATTAGAACTTTGAAAATATTGAACCAATATATGTCAGTGTCCATCTGTTCCTCATCCCCACCCAGAATCTGCAGCCCTTCCATCTATAACAGGAGAGAATATCATCCTAGGAAGGAAAAAAGAATGGAAGTGATATTCTTTACACATTAGAAGAGGTAGGAAGATGTGGCTTTCCAGTTGGTGAAATATTGGAAGAGGAATAGCAGAAAGAAAAGGAAAGGTCAAGTATCAGTGTTTGCTTCTCTCATACACTGCTAAGAATAGAAGGGTGTAACAGAAGCATCCAAAAGTGTATGGAAGAAACCACTGGTATGACTGTGAGTCCTTTTATATAGGGGTAGCAAGGGCTGGGGGTTGGGATTTAGAAGCAGGGATTTGCAGGCCTGTTTTGATCTTTACTTCTGTAACCCATTCAATAGGCCTCATGAGTGATTTTGGATGACTTTAGTGGAGAGAAGTGTTTAAGCCAATTACCATATTGATTCAGTTATCTATTCATATTATAAATAATGCTTTTATAAAGGCATTGCACCTATATTCTCTCTTCTTTGAGAATATGTACTTTTGGGTTATAATCCTAGAAGGTCAAACACATAAGTGTATCTTTAATTTTACTTGATATACCAAGTTTTATTGTTTGGAGTTTGAACTGTTATGTATTCCTACCAGCCATAATCTGAAATAATTTAAGTTCTCCAGTCTCACCGATAGAGTATATTATTGAATTTAGTATTTTTGCCAATCATATAGGTGAGAAATAATGCATCTGTTGTTTTAGTTTTAGTCTTAGTGAGAATGGATATATATTTTTTCCACTAAAGGGTTTTTTGCATTCTTTTTTTGGTGAATGGTTCATATATTTTGACATTTTTTCTCAGCTTTGGTCTCAATTTTTAAGAGCCTGTATATATAAAAGAAAGATTTTCTTACAATTTAATGTTTGCCTGTTGACTTTTTATGAAAACGTTTAACATCCTGAAGTGGAAGTAACTCGTGTATAAACTTCATTTTTGACCATAATTTTCCTCAATTGAGTATTCCCAGTGGAAGTGTTAGTTCTTGATTCTATTATTTGAGATAGATTATCTCAAAATCTTCTTGGGCAAAATTCTGGCTTATCCTGGCTTCTGAGGTTGGCCTCTTTGATCACTTTCGAGCCTATCATTCAGTTTCAAGTGTTCCTAATTACTCTTCGTTGGAAGAGTGATTTACATTGAATCATTCATCCTGGATATCATCATCTTCTTCCTGACAAAGGCTTCTGGATTGATAGGTTTTCTGTCTCAATACTTTTGAGATAACTACTCCTCCCTCTTCTACTTTGTATTGTTGCCTACAAGAAAAATGCTGTTATCCTCATTCTTATTCCTCTGTACTTAATGTCACATTTTTTCAGTAGTCATGATTTTTCTATTTAGTACTGTCATTAAGCAATTTGTTTATGGTATATCTTTATGAAGTTCCCTTTTTCTTTCTTACAAATGGAGTA
>SJYF01000047.1:5616638-5627561 GCA_006410515.1 Procapra przewalskii
ATATTAAATTTCTCATATTTGCACATGTATAAATTTTTGTCAAATCAATAAAAAAGGTAACCATGATTTGTCACTTTACCCCAGGTTTCCATCATTTTCTGGGTATTTACATATGAATTTGACTCCATGAAATTGCTAACTTTTTGATCTTTTATATTTTTGAATTTTAATTTCTTGTTATTTTCACTTTACTTTTATAAATTGAAGGGTAATTGCTTTGCAGAATTTTGTTGTTTACTGTCAAACCTCAACATAAATCAGCCTAGGTATACACATATCCCCTCCCTTTTGAAACTCCCTCCCATCTCCCTCCCCATCCCACCCCTCTAGGTTGATACAGAGCCCCTGTGTGAGTTTTCTGAGCCATACAGCAAATTCCCACTGGCTGTCTATTTTATATATGGTAATGTAAGTTTCCATGTTACTCTTTCCATACATCTCACCCTCTCCTCCCCTCACCCCATGTCCAAAAGTCTATTCTCTATGTTTCTCCATTACTGCCTTGTAAATAAATTCTTCAGTTCCATTTTTCTAGATTCTGTATATGCACATTAGAATATGATACTTATGTTTCCATTTCTGACTCACTTCACTCTGTATAATAGGTTCTAGGTCCATCTGCCTCATCAGAACTGACTCAAATGCTTTTCATTTTATGGCTGAGTAATATTCTATTGTGTATATGTATCACAACTTCTTTATCCATTCATCTGTGGATGAACATCTAGGTTGCTTCCATGTGCTAGCTATTGTACGTAGTGTTGCAATGAGCAATGGGATACATGTGTTTTTTTCAACTCTGCTTTCCTCAGGGAATATGCTTAGGAGTGGTATTGTGGGGACATATGGTAGTTTTATTCCTGCTGCTTCTGCTGCTAAGTTGCTTCAGTTGTGTCCGATTCTGTGCGACCCCATAGATGGCAGCCCAGCAGGCTCCTCTGTCCCTGGGATACTCCAGGCAAAAACACTGGAGTGGGTTGCCATTTCCTTCTCTAATGCATGAAAGTGAAAAGTGAAAAATGTGAAGTCGCTCAGTCGTGTCCGACTCAGCGACTTCATGGACTGCAGCCCACCAGGCTCTTCCACCCATTGGAATTTCCAGGCAAGAGTACAGGAATGGGGTGCCATTGCCTTCTCCAGATTTTATTCCTAATTTTTAAATAAATCTCCATACCATCTTCCATAATGGCTGTATCAACTTACATTCCCACTAACAGTGCAAGAGCATTCCCTTTTCTCCACATGCTATGCAGCCTTTATTGTTTGTAGACATTTTGATGATGGCCATTCTGACGGGTGTGAGGTGATATCTCTGCATTTTTGATTTAGATTTCTCTAATAATGAGTGATGTTGAGCATCTTTTCATGTGTTTGTTAGCCATCTGTATGTCTTCTTTGGAGAAATGTCTGCTTAGGTCTTTTTCCCACTTTTTGATTGGCTTGTTTTTCTGGTATTGAGTTTTATGAGCTGTTTGTATGTTTTGGAAATTAATCCTTTGTCAGTTGTTTCATTTGCTATTGTTTTCTCTTATTCTGAGTGTTGTCTTCTCACCTTCCTTATGGTTTCTTTGCTGTGCAAACACTTCTAGGTTTAATCAGGTCCCACTTGTTCACTTCTCTTTTTATTTCCATTACTCTAGGAGGTGGGTCATCTCAGAGGATCTTACTTTGATTTATGTCATCGAGTGTTCTATGTTTGCCTCTAAGAGTTTTATAGTTTCTGGTCTTACATTTAGATCTTTAATCCATTTTGGGTTTATCTTTGTATATGGTGTTAGGAAGTGTTCTAATTTCATTCTTTTACATGTAGCTGTCCAGTTTTCCCAGCAACATTTATTGAAGAAGCTGTCCTTGCCCCATTGTATATTCTTGCCTCTTTTGTCAAAAATAAGGTACCCATAGGTGCATGGGTTTATTTCTGGGCTTTCTATCTTGTTCCATTGGTCTATATTTCTGTTTTTGTGTCAATACCATACTGTCTTGATGACTGTAGCTTTGTAGTTTAATCCAAAGTCTGGAAGATTGATTCCTCCAATTCCATTCTTCTTCCTCAAGACTGCTTTGGCTATTTGGGGTCCTTTGTATTTCCATATGAATTGTGAATTTTTTTGTTCTAGTTCTGTGGAAAAAAAATGGCATGGTAATTTGATAGGGATCACATTGAATCTGTAGATTGCATTTGGTAGTATTTCATTTTCACAATATTGATTCTTCCTACCCAGGAACATGGAATATCTCTCGGTTTGTTTGTGTGATCTTTGATTTCTTTCATCAGTGTCTTATAATTTTCTGTGTACAGTTCTTTGTCTCCTTAGATAAGTTTATTCCTAGATTTTTAATTCTTTTTGTTGCAGTGGTGAATAGGCTTGATTCCTTGATTTCTATTTTTGATTTTTCATTGTTAGTATATAGAAATGCAAGTGATTTCTATGTATTGATGTTGTATCTTGCAACCTTGCTAAATTCAATGATTAGCTCTAGTAATTTTCTGATACTATCTTTATGGTTTTTTAGGTATAGTATCATGCCATATGCAAACAGTGAGTGCTTTACTTCTTCTTTTCCAATCTGGATTATTTTTTTTTTCTTCTCTGAATACTGTAGCTAGGACTTCCAGAACTATGATATATAACAGTCACAAAAGTGGACACCCTTGTGTTGTTCCTAATCGTTGGGGGAATGCTTTCAGTTTTTCACCATTGCAAATAATGTTTGCTGTAGGCTTAGAAAGCTGAGTGCTGAAGATTTGATGCTTTTGAACTGTGGTGTTGGAGAAGACTCTTGAGAGTCCCTTGGACTGCAAGCAGATCCAACCAGTCCATTCTGAAGGAGATCAGTCTTGGGTGTTCACTGTAAGCACTGATGTTGAAGCTGAAACTGCAATACTTTGGCCACCTGATGCGAAGAGTTGACTTATTTGAATAGACCCTGATCCTGGGAGGGATAGGGGGCAGAAGGAGAAGGGGATGACATAGTATGAAATGGTTAGATGGTATCACTGACTCAATGGACATGAGTTTGGGTAAACTCCAGGATTTGATGATGGACAGGGAAGCCTGGCATGCTCTGGTTCATGGGATTGCAAAGGGTAGGACATGACTGAGAAAATGAACTGAACTGAACTGTATGTTTATCATATATGGCTTTTACTATGTTGAACTAGCTTCCTTCTATGCCTGTTTTTTGAAGGGTTTCATTCATAAATGGGTGGTGAATTTTGTCCAAGGGTTTTACTGCATCTATTGAGATCATCATATGGTTTTTATCTTTCAATTTGTTAATATGGTATATCACATTGTTCAATTTTGCATATATTAATGAATCCTTGCATTCCTGGAATAAACCCAACTTGATCATGGTATATGAGCTTTTTGAGTGTTGCTAAGTTCTGTTTGCTAAAATTTTGATGAGGATTTTTGCAACTATGTTCATTAGTGATATTGGCCTGTAGTTTTCTTTTGTGTTGTCTTTGTCTGGTTTTAGTATCAGGGATGGTGGTCTCATAGAATGAGTTTGGAAGTGTTCCTTTCTCTGTAGTTTTTTGAAAGAGTTTTAGAAGGATAGACATTAGCTATTCTCTAAATGTGTGATAGAATTCTTCTGTGAAGCCCTCTAGTCCTGGGCTTTTGTTGTTTGGGGAGATTTTCTATCACAGCCTTAATTTCAGTGCTTTATAATTTCTATTTCTTTCTGGTTCAGTCTTGGAAGATTAAACTTTTCTAAGGATCTTTCCATTTCTTCCTAGTTATCCATTTTATTGCCATACAGTTGTTCATAATAGTCTCTTATAATCCTTTGCATTTCTGTATTGTCTGTTGTAACCTTTCCTTTTTCATTTTTAATTATGTTGATTTTATTCTTCTCCTTTTTTTCTTGATGAGTCTGGCTAAAGTTTTGTCAATTTTGTTTATTTTCTCAAAGAACCAGCTTTTTGTTTTATCAGTCTTTACTGTTGTTTCTTTCATTTCTCTTTTTGCTTATTTCTGCTCATATCTTTGTGATTTATTTACTTCTACCAATCTTGTTTTGTTGTTGTTGTTGTTCTTGTTTTTCCAGGTGTTTTAGGTGTAAAGTTAGGTTGTCTATTTCATGCTTTTCTTGTTCCTTGAGGTAGGATTGTGTTGCTATAAACTTCCCTCTTAGAAGTGCTTTTGCTGCTTCCCATAGGTTTTGAATTGTCATGTTTTCATTGTCATTTGTTTCTAGAAATTTTTTTTATTTCCCTTTTGATTTATTCAGTAACCTGTTGGTCATTTAGAAATGTGTTGTTTAATCTCCATGTGTTTGTGTTTCTTACAATTTTTTTCCTTGTAATTGATATCTAGTTTCATAGTATTGTGGTCAGAGAAGATGCTTGATATGATTTCAATTTTTTTACATTTACTGAGGTTTGATTTGTGACCTATATGTGCTCTATCTTGGAGAATGTTTCATGTGTACTTGAGAAGGTGTATTCTTCTGCATTTGGGTGGAATGTTCTGAAGAAATCAATGAGATCCATCTCATCTAATGTATCATTTAAGACTTGTGATTCCTTATTAATTTCCTGTTTTGATAATCTGTCCATTGGCATGAGTGGCATGTTAAAGTCTCCTACTATTATTGTGTTACTTTCAATTTCTCCTTTTATGTCTGTTAGCGTTTGTCTTATGTTTTGAGATGCTCCTATGTTGGGTGCATAGATATTTATAATTGTTTGTCTTCCTTTTGGATTGATCCCATGATCATTATGTAGTGTCCTTCCTTATCTCTTGTAACCTTCTTTATTTTAAGGTCTATTTTTGTCTGTTATGAGGATTGCTACTTCAGCTTTCTTTTGCTTCCCATTTGCATGGAATATATTTTTCCATCCTCTCACTTTCAATCTGTATGTGTCTTTAGATCTGAAGTGCATTTCTTGTAGGCAGCATATATATAGATCTTGTTTCTATATCCATACACCAATCTGTGTCTTTCGGTTGGGGCATGTAATCCATTTACATTTAAAGTAATTGTTGATATATATGTTCCTATTGCCATTGTCTTAATTCCTAGGGGTTGATTTTGTAGATCTTTTTTCTTCTCTTGTATTTCTTGACTATATGAGTCCATTTAATATTTGTTGTAAATCTGTTTTGGTAGTACTGAATTCTAAGTTTTGCTTCTCTGAAAAGCTCTTTACTTCTCCATCAGTTTTGAATTAGATCCTTGCTGGGTACAGTAATCTTGATTGTAGGTTTTTCCCTTTCAGTACTTTAAATATGTCCTGCCATTCCCTCTGGCCTGCAGAGTATCAGCTGAAAGATCAGCTGTCAAGTTTTGATGTTTCCCTTCTATGTTACTTGTTGCTTTTCCCTTGCTACTTTTAATATTCTTTATTTGTGTTTAGTCTTTGTTAGTTTGATTAGTATGTGTCTTGACATGTTTCTCCTTGGGTTTATCCTGTATGGGACTCTTTGTGCCTCTTGGACTTGATTGACTGTTCGATTTTCTATGTTGGGGGAATTTTCAAGTATAATCTCTACAAAAATTCTCTCACACCCTTTCTTTTTCTCTTCTTCTGGGACCACTATAATTCAAATGTTGGTGTGTTCAATGCTGTCCCAGAAATCTCTGAAACTATCCTCCATTATTTTCATTCATTTTACTTTATTCTACTCTTCAGCAGTTTTTTCCGCCATTTTATCTTCCAGCTCACTGATTCATTCCTCTGTTTCAGATATTCTGTTATTGATTCAATCTAGAGTATTTTTAATTTCAGTAATTGTGTTGTCTCTTCATGTTTATTCTTTAATTCTTCTAGGTCTTTGTTATTTGGTTCTTGCAGTTTCTCCATTTTGATTTCAAGGTTTTTTGATCATCTTTACTATCATTATTCTGAATTCTTTTGCAAGTAGTTTGCCTATTTCCTCTTCATTTATTTGGGCTTCTATTTTCTTCTTTCATTTGTGTAATATTTCTTTGCCTTTTCATTATTATTTCTTTTAACTTATTGTATTTGAGGTCTCCTTCTCCCAGGCTTCATGGTTAAATTCTTTCTTCCTTTTGGTTTCTTCCTGCTAAAATTGGTCCATTGATTTGTGTAAGCTTCTTATAGGGAGATATTTGTGCTGAGTTTTTGTTGGTTTATTTGTTTGTTTTTCCTCTGATGGGCAAGGCTGAGTGAGGTGGTACTCCTGTCTGCTAATGATTGGCTTTGTAGTTTTGCTTCCTTTGTTGTCTAGGTGAGAAGTCCTGCACAGGGTGCTATTGGTGGTTGGATGATGCCAGGTCTTGTATTCCAGTGGTTTCTATTATGTGAGTTATCACTATTTGATACTCTCTAGGGTTAGTTCTCTTGTAGTCTAGGATCTTGGAGTCAGTGCTCCCACCCCAAAGGCTCAGTACTTGATCTCTGGTCAGGAACGAAGATTCCACAAGTGGTTTGTTATGGCACTAAGTGAGATTAAAAGAAATATCCAAAAAATGAGAAACCAAAGATGAACCCCAGACAAATGGAAGTTACAAAATCAGGCAAATAATAATTAAAATAATGGTATATACACATATACATATACCCATGAGAAAAGTCAAAACAGTTCAACAAAAATACAGTACAATAAACTGACCTGGTGAACAAAGAAGTCAAAAATTATATTTACCAGTTAAGAACAAAACTAAAGCACAAACTGGAAAACAAAACTAAAGCAAGGTGCCAAATGGGGAATAAAGCAAACTAAGAAATAGGTTGAGAGGAGAGGAAAGAAAAGAAAGAAAGATTAGATATGCAAAGTTAGAGGTAGATGAAAAAGATTTATATATATATATATTAAAGATTAACTGCAAGGGGAACAGAGCAGTAGGAAAGGCAAACAAAGGAATA
The DNA here is from genome assembly GCA_006410515.1 of Procapra przewalskii. Lineage (NCBI taxonomy): Eukaryota > Metazoa > Chordata > Mammalia > Artiodactyla > Bovidae > Procapra > Procapra przewalskii. The sequence goes on from SJYF01000047.1 coordinate 5,623,480, forward strand.
AATGTAGAGAAATATAACAGATTTTAAAGAATTAAAAGTTAAAATTATAAAAATGAAAAGACAAAGTAGAAAAGAAAAAAAAAAAAGGAAAATTCCACAGAAATGCAAAAGCCCAACATAGATGCAAAGGTTTATAACAACAATAAAAAGTGTGACTGAATATACACATATACATATACCCCAGAAGCAAAATCAAAACAGCTCAACAAAAGTAAAATACAGTAGATTGACTTGGTGAACAAAGGAAACCAAAAATTATATCTAACAGAACAAAACTAACTAAAGCACAAACTGGAAAACAAAGCAATGTGCCAATTGGGGAATAAAGCAATGAAAATAAAACTAACAAGTATATTGAGAGGGAGGGGAAAAAAAGAGTAGATATGCAAAATTAAATAGAGGTAAATAAAGAAGATTTATATCTGTATATTAAAGATTAACTGCAAGGGGAAAAGAACAGTTGGAAAAGCAAAGAAAGGAATAAATGTAGAAAAAATAATAGGTTTAAAAAATTAAAAATTAACTTTAAAAAGAGAGAAAAAAACAACTGCAAAAAGCATAGAGGCACAGGTTTTTAGCAACAATAAAAAATGTGATTGAGAAAAAAAGAAAAAAGCTCAAAAGATTAATTGGATTTCATAGTGGCAGTAAAATTGACAACTACAACAGAGGAGGGAGAAAAAGAGGGAAAAAAAAAAGGAAAGAAAATCCAAAAAAATCTATAGAACAAGTCAAACCATATGAATAATAAATGTTTTTCTTGAGTCACTCCTATCAGAGTCCTTTCTCTCACTGGGAGTCACAGTCCATGTTACCTCCCTAGGATGCCCTCTAACACTATGCTGAACTCTGGACCCGCTGTAGGGGCAGCTCAGATTCTAATCTGGTCCTACTCCTCTGTGTTGTTGCCTTCATGTTCACAGCTATCAGAACTAGTGTGTTTTCTTTGTGGGAGCTCTCAATGACCTTTTATATATTCCATAGACACAGGGTCTGCCTAGTTGATTACAGTTAATCTGCAGCTTGCACAACTGGTAGGAGGGTTTTGGGTGTTCTTTAATCACACTGCCCCTAAGTTTCAACTGTGGTTTTATTTCCACATCTACATGTGAGATATAAGTCAAGAAGTTAGCAATGTGAAGATTATCCCTTTGTAAATATAGAGAGTAACAGTAAAATGTCCAGCAAAATAGTAAATATAACCTCAATTTTTTGAATTAATATTTATTAGAGCCTATATTAAGAAATTCAATATATTAAAAATGGTCTTTAAAAAAATGGGCCTGAATAATATAAAAAAATATTTCCTTTGAACAAAAGATGCTATTTTCTTGAAAGATCTGTTCTGGTTATATCATGACTACTAAATTTAAGTTTCAGTTCAGTTCAGTCAGTCAGTCATGTCCGACTCTTTGCGACCCCATGAATCGCAGCATGCCAGGCCTCCCTGTCCATCACCAACTCCCAGAGTACACCCAAACCAATATCCATTGAGTCAGTGATGCCATCCAGCCATCTCATCCTCGGTCGTCCCCTTCTCCTGCTGCCCTCAATCTTTCCCAGCATAAGGGTCTTTTCAAATGAGTCAGCTCTAAACATCAGGTGGCCAAAGTATTGGAGTTTCAGCTTCAACATCAGTCCTTCCAATGAATACCCAGGACTGATCTCTGTTAGGGTGGACTGGTTGCATTTTCTTGCAGTCCAAGGGACTCTCAAGAGTCTTCTCCAACACCACAGTTCAAAAGCATCAATTCTTTGGCTCTCAACTTTCTTTATAGTCCAACTCTCACATCCATACATGACCACTGGAAAAACCATAGCCTTGAATAGATGGACTTTTGTTGACAAAGTAATGTCTCTGCTTTTTAATATGTTGTCTAGGTTGGTCATAAGTTTCCTTCCAAGGAGTAAGTGAATTTTAATTTCATGGTTGCAGTCACCATCTGCAAGAATTTTGGAGCCCAGAAAAATAAAATCAGCCACTGTTTCCCCATCTATTTGCCATGAAGTGATGGGACTGGATGCCATGATCTTCGTTTTCTGAATGTTGAGCTTTAAGCCAACTTTTTCAGTCTTCTCTTTCACTTTCATCAAGAGGCTCTTTAGTTCTTCACTTTCTGCCATAAGAGTGGTGTCATCTGCATATCTGAGGCTATTGATATTTCTCCCGGGAATCTTGATTCCAGCTTGTGCTTCCTCCAGCCCAGCATTTCGCATGATGAACTCTGCATAAGTTAAATAAGCAGGGTGACAATATACAGCCTTGGCGTACTTCTTTTCCTATTTGGAATCAGTCTGTTGTTCCATGTCCAATTCTAACTGTTGTTTCCTGACCTGCAAACAGGTTTCTCAAGATGCAGGTCAGGTGATCTGGTATTCCCATCTCTTTCAGAATTTTCCAGTTTGTTATGATCCACATAGTCGAAGGCTTTGGCATAGTTAATAAAGCATAAAACGATATTTTTCTGAAACTCTCTTTCTCTTTCGATGATCCAGCAGATGTTGGCAATTTGATCTCTTGTTCCTATGCCTTTTCTAAAAGCAGCTTGAACATCTGGAAGTTCATTGTTCATGTATTGCTGAAGCCTGGCTTGGAGAATTTTAAGAATTACTTCACTAGCGTGTAAGATGAGTGCAATTGTATGGTAGTTTGAATATTCTTTGGCATTGCCTTTCTTTGAGATTGGAACGAAAACTGACATTTTCCAGTCCTTTGGCCACTGTTGAGTTTTCCAAATTTTCTGGCATATTGAATGTAGCACTTTCACAGCATCATCTTTTAGGATTTGAAATAGCTCAACTGGAATTTCATCACTTCCTCTAACGTTGTTTGTAGTGATGCTTCCTAAGGCCCACTTGACTTCACAATCCAGGATGTCTGGCTCTAGGTGAGTGATCACACCATCATGATTATCTGGGTCCTGATACTCTTTTTTGTACAGTTCCTCTGTGTGTTCTTGCAACCTCTTCTTAATATCTTCTGCTTCTGTCAGGTCCATGCTATTTCTGTTTTTTATTGAGTCTATCTTTGCATGAAATGTTCCCTAATAAAAGTGGGCTATCACTAAAAGAGAATAAAATTTAGGTCTCAAAACTTTGTAATTTGGTGGCAGATGTAAAACATTCAATGAAATATACCTCAGTATAAATATACCTTAGAAAAACTTTTTTAATAAAAAAGTTAAAGAAATATTATTGAGCTGAAATATTGATCTAATGAAATTTGAATTAGAAGTTTTGTGGTACAAGTTTCAAATGAAGAGAGTAAACTGAATAAAAAGAACAAAAGTGTTAAAGAAATGATTAAAGAAAATGTTTTAAAACTTTAGTAAAACATGTTGAGAGGATTCATACCAGCCATTAAGAAGTAATAAAAAACATTTTCTGCAATATTGAAATGGGGCCTCCCAGATGGCAGTAGTAAGAACCTGCCTGCCAATGCAGGTAACTCAGGGGACTCGATCCTTGGGTCGGTAAGATCCCCTGGAAAACAAGAAAGTAACCCACTCTGATATCCTTGTCTGAAAAATCCCATGGACAGTGAGGCCTGGTGAGCTATGAGATCCGGTGGGCTATGGTCTTTAAGGTTGCAAAGAGTTGGGCACAACTAAGAGAAGAGGCACACATGATAATGAAAGTAACATTGTAGTTACATTCTGAACATATTTTCAGAAATCTGAAGAAATAATCGATCTTAAAAGCAAACATCAGAAACAGATCAGAACAGTTTCAAAGTTTCTATTACTATTACTAGATCCTAAGAAAAGCTTCTAGATCCACAGCTTTTAAAAAAGGGTATGTAAATCAGATAACACAAAGTAACTGTTAAAAAAGTCTATCTTGATTACAGGTATATTATTAAAGCCTAATAATTGCTAGAGTGATAAATTTGAAATTTCCTTGTACAGTTATAAGTATGTATTACTTTTTCTTTTGCCCTAACATCACTTCATGGGAAATAGATGGAAAAACAGTGGAAACAGTGTCAGACTTTATTTTTTTGGGCTCCAAAATCACTGCAGATGGTGATTGCAGCCATGAAATTAAAAGACGCTTACTCCTTGGAAGAAAAGTTATGACCA
>SJYF01000047.1:5627764-5645228 GCA_006410515.1 Procapra przewalskii
GAAGAAGGCTGAGCACCGAAGAATTGATGCTTTTGAACTGTGGTGTTGGAGAAGACTCTTGAGAGTCCTTTGGACTGCAAGGAGATCCAACCAGTCCATTCTGAAGGAGATCAGGCCTGGGATTTCTTTGGAAGGAATGATGCTAAAGCTGAAACTCCAGTACATTGGCCACCTCATGCGAAGAGTTGACTCACTGGAAAAGACTCTGATGCTGGGAGGGATTGGGGGCAGGAGAAGAAGGGGATGACAGAGGATGAGATGGCTGGATGGCATCACTGACTCAATGGACATGAGTCTGAGAGAACTCCGGGAGTTGGTAATGGTCAGGGAGGCCTGGCGTGCTGCGTTTCATGTGGTCGCAAAGAGTCGGACACGACTGAGCGACTGAACTGAATACAAAAGAGAAAAATATTTCCGTTTTATTTTAATTATAGCAATGCAGGATTCAGACTTCTTTTTATTTCTACCTTTATTCCTCACATCTGGTATGGATTAAACAACTCTAGGCCCCTGGGCTTTAACTATGACTTGCTGAACAGAAATCTGATAGCTCATTCTTTGAATTCCTCAATTCTAGAAAGGAAAGAAAAATACCCAATTTCGACATTTTAACAGGCTTTCCTCTGCTTTCTGCTAAAATGTTACAGTTTCCTGATGTTTACATACATTAACTATCACATAGTTACACAACTGAGGTGGTCAGAGTACTAAAGTTACAGTCCTTCCTAGAACAGGCATATAAAAATCAGAACACAAACAACTTTGTAAAGAAATATGAAGCTCAGAAGGAGATAAAAGGAGTTTGGTTTATTACCTTTATATCTCAAGGAAAGTATATAATGGGTTTTAAAAATTCATTTCATCAGGTAATGTATTGGTTTTCCATAAATGTTGATGATTATAATTACTGTTATATGTAATCTGTTTTTTTCCTTGTGGAAATGAATCGTTTATAAAAATGAAAATGTTCTGCCTTGATAATGATATGACACGGTTTGTGAAATGAAACTGCTATTCTTTCAAAGATTTGGTTGAATACTGGAGCTGTTTTGGTAACAAATTATTGCTAAATTGTTAGTTAAAACAATAGAGGAGAATAGTCATTGCCATTCACAGGTTTGTCTTGTGGCTTTTGGCAATGATGTTGGAAAATTAAGGCGGCCAGTGTATTCTTGTTAATCATCCTTGTTATTTCTCCAGAAAATCTCCTCATAACCATTGTGGTTTCAATTGGACCATGTGTATCACAGTTTCCCAGGCTCTCACTCTTCCGTAGGAATCTAAGGATTGGTGTTCATGTTCATTGTGGCTTCCTTGAGATAAATATGCAATAAGAAGTATTGAACCTAACCATTTTATTATCATCAAGGACTTTTGCTGCTTTTGTAAAAGTTGCCAATCCACTCATTTTATTGTTCATGTCTGTTTTCCAGATTTCTCCTTTCCTCATCCCATGTGGCAACATAATTTAGTTTCTCAAAAACATGTGGCTTGTCATCTATGCTGATTAGTGCTAGATTGACTCACAGAGCCCAAATATGTAAAAAACTTAGTTCTAGCTTAGGCTCTTCCACTTACCTGAGTCACTGTGACCATGTTTCCAGAACCTGTGATACCTAGTGGAGTGTACAATGAAAAGGCACTTACGAAACTTCTTGAGACTTGTCTGAAGAATAGACTGATACTTACAGTTTTTGTGTTTTCTTTTTGCTTAACATTTTAGTGCAGTGGAACAAATAGGAATAATTTTGGTTTTGTCTACACTAGAAATTTTATATGTTGTTTTTGATCCAGTACTTGAGGAGCAGTCTTTATAATAGCTATGTTAATGCTTCTTGCTTTTATAAGATCACAAGCAAATGATAATATGACCAAGATAAGTTAGTCTTTGCACCTTTATCTCTAAAGAGTTAATTTTCCAGCAGAGGACAGAGCACTAAAAAGGGGGCAATTGGCATGAGTTTAATAAGGTATTTTAAAAAGATAACAAAACCAATACAATGTTGTAAAATAAAAAAAAATAATAATAATAGAAACCAACAGGGAAGAATGAATAGGCCCAGGGCTAACAGTATGGGACTGAAGGAGCCAGAGGGGAGAGCTATAGGATGGTTATGCGGGGTTCCTAGCCTTTGTTAGAGTGACACTAGTAACGCTTGCACTGACAACTAGCTACCTCAGCAGGAGGGGAATCGCACCCCAATAACTCTCTCCTCCTACCCTTTGAATCCTAAGAACTCATTGTTCAAACACAACCAAATCTAAAGGGTAAAATATTTTTGTATTTGTTTATAGAAAGCAACATCCTGAGTTTTGGAACAAGGTAAAGAAGACTGGAAGAGGGACATAAAGAGACAAATGGGGAATGACCAATACATCTGTAACTTGAAGCTTTTTAACGTGAAGATCTCAAAGTTCCTTTCTGCTTAGCAGTTCTGCCTGACTCTTACCCGTAGCTCTTTGCCACACCTCAAATATATTTATGCAATTTTATATGGCCTTATTGTATTATATCAATTGTGATTTATCATTTCCATAATGCTTTACTTAGACAATGTTTTACAGACCTTTTTGTTATTTGCCATTTTTTTTTCACTTTTGATAATATAATGATACAAAGGGGGAATAACAGACTGTGAGAAGCTCAGTGATAAAGAATCTTCCTTTTATTTAGGGGACCCAGGAGATGAGGGTTCTATCTCTGGGTCAGGAAGATACCCTGAGGAGGAAATGACAACCCACTCCAGTATTCTTGCTTGAAAAGTTCCATGGACAGAGGAACCTGGCAATCTACAGTCCAAAAGGGGTCCCAAAGAATCAGACATAACTAAGCATGCATGAACAAATGAAAATATCACACTAATATCTTCAGTACTACACAAAGCTAATCCAATAAAATTGAAATTTATGATTTTTCAAGTTTTTCTTTGTAGTCAGAGAGTACATTAAGGATACGATTGATTCTCTGATAGAATTAAGAATTATGCCTTGTTATATTTCTTGTTTCTATAAATATATAGATTAGAGTAAGGCAGGGAATAGGTTTAAATTCTTGGAATTTTAGATATTTGTTCATGTGTTTATAAAATATATAGTGCCATAGAAATGTACAACATGGAATGTCTAGAGAGGGTAGATATTTTTATCTTCTATCACAGATATGTCTCTGTGAGAAATGGCTATAATTCCAGTGATTTTCTAAAAGATGACTAAAACTACTCACTATTACTAACAACTTTGTCATGGAGCATGTTTATCTATATTACTAGGAAGGATAGAGCTAGAAAGTTCAAAATCATAGTTCAGTGAAAAATTGTTTGGAAATGAATAAGGAACTATGTTTGAAATAGCAAGAACATATGTGTAATTATGAAAATCAGTGATATGTAGTGTATTAGTTTGCTTGGGCTGCCTTAACAAAACACCACTGTGGTTTACAGGACAGAAATTTATTTTGTCACACTTCTGAAAATTAGAAGTTCATAATTACAGTGCCACCAAATTCAATTTCTGAGATGGGCTCTCTTCCTTGTTTATATAATGCTGCCCTCTCATCATGTCCTCACATAGATATTTATTTACTGCATAGATAATCATGCATCCACATACACAAAATATCCTCTGGTATCTCTTATAAGGACACTAAATCTTTTGAGTCAGGACCCCACTATATGACCTCACTTAATGTTAGTTACTTCTCTAGAGGCCCTTCCTAAATAGAGTCACATTCAGGCTGGGGATTCAGAGTTTCAACATATAAGTCAGTGCTTTTTAAAATTAATTTTATTTTTTATTTTATAATTTTATATTAGAATATAGTTGATTAACAATACTGTGTTAGTTTCAGGTGTATAGCCAAGTGATTCAGCTATACATGTACATGTATCAAGTCTTTTTCAAATTATTTTTACCATTTAGATCATTACAGAATATTTAGAAGAGTTTCCTGTGCTATGCAGAAGGTCCTTGTTATCTACTTTAAATATAGTAGTGCTGCTAAGTCACTGCAGTCGTGTCCAGCTCTGTGTGACCCCATAGACGGCAGCCCACCAGACTCCCCCATCCCTGGGATTCTCCAGGCAAGAACACTGGAGTGGGTTGCCAGTGTCTTCTCCAACGCATGCAAGTGAAAAGTGAAAGTGAAGTCGCTCAGTCGTGTCCAACCCTCAGCAACCCCATGGACTGCAGCTTTCCAGGCTTCTCCATCCATGGGATTTTTCAGGCAGGAGTACTGGAGTGGGGTGCCATTGCCTTCTGTGTATGTCAATTCCAAACTTCCAATTCATCCATCTTCTTAACGTTTCCTCTTTGGTAACCTTAAGTTTGTTCTCTAAGCCTATGAGTCCATTTTTGTATCATAAACAAGTTCATTTGTATCATTTTTAAAGATTTCGTGTATAAGCAATATCATATTATATTTGTCTTTCTCTATCCAACTTACTTCACTTAGTATAACATCCAAGTCCATCCATGTTGTTGCAAATGGCATTATTTCATTCTTTTTAGAGGCTGTGTAACACTCCATTTTATATATGTACCACATATTTATTCCTTCACATGTTGATGCACACTTAGGTTGCTTCCATGTCTTGACTAATGTAAACAGCACTGCAGTGAACATTGGGAGCATGTATCCTTTTGAACAATGATTTTCTCTGAATATATGCCAAGGAGTGGAGTTGCTGGATGATACAATAGTTCTGTGTTTAGTTTTTCTAAGGGGTCTCCACACTGTTCTCCATAGCGGCTGTACTGATTTACATTCGCACCACCAGTGTAGGAGGCTTACCTTGTCTCCACACCCTCTCCAACATTTATTGTATGTAGACTTTTTGATGGCTATATTGATTGGTGTGAGGTGATATCTCATTCTAGTTTTGATTTTCATTTCTCTCTTAATTAGTGATTTGAGCATCCTTTTGTGTGCCTCTTGGCCATTTGTATATCTTCTTCAGAGAAATGTCTATTTATGTCCTTCATCCTTTTTTTTTTTTTTTGACATTGAGTTTCATGAGGTGTTTGTATATTTTAGAGATTAGTCTCTTGTCAGTTGCTTCATTTATAATTTTTTCCCCCATTCTGTGGGTTGTCTTTTCATCTGTTTATGTTTGTTTGTTTTTGCTACGGAGAAGCTTTTAAATTTAATCAGGCCCTATTTGTTTACTTTTATTTTTTTTTACCCTAGAAGGTGAGTCAAAAGAGATCTTGCTGTAATTTATGTAAAAGTATATTCTTCCTATGCTTTTCTCTAAGAGTTTTCTAGTATCCAGTCTTAACATTATGTCTTTAATTTATTTTGAGTTTATTTTTTGTGTATGGTGCTAGAAAGTAAAGTAAAGTTGCTCAGTCATGTCCAACTCTTTGCAACCCTGTGGACTGTAGCCCACCAGGCTCCTCTGTCCATGAGATTCTCCAGGCAAGAATATTGGAGTGGGTTGCCATTTCCTTCTCCAGGGGATCTTCCCAACCCAGGGATCGAACCCAGGTCTCCTGCATTGCAGGCAGATGCTTTAACCTCTGAGCCACCAGGAAGGTTGGGGAAGTTCCCCATAACCCAGAATCCAAATGCGACAGTAACCTGTGATTCCCCAAAATCCTCTCAATTGTCTTAAAGTCATAGGTAATGGATGATTTAGTATAGGTTTAATTCTCTTGGGGCCTATGGCCCTAGTCTTTTCTGATATGATTAGGCCCAGATATCTAACTGATTGGTGACAAAGCTGAGCCTTTTTTCTTGATGCCTTGTAACCACAGCCTGACAGAAAGTTTAAGAAATCTTCTGAGGCTCAGGAACAAGCTTCCTCTGTCTCAGCACAGAGCAAAATATCATCTACATATTGTAACACCACCACTTCAGAGCTATTAAAGTTTTGTAGATCTCGTGACAAACTTTGTCCAAATAAGTGAGGATGGTGCTAGGAAGTGCTCTAAATTCATTATTTTAGACATAGCTGTCCAGTACAAAACTTTCAGCATAGATACTGAGAGGGAATGAAGTTCCCCAAAAAGGTGGGATTTACAGCAGTTTATATCCTTACTAGTATTGATTTTTACACTTTTGATTGGTTCTTACTGTTAACATATGTCATTTATAACCAATCTACTTAAAGGTCACTATGTTTAACTTCACATCTTTATGGTTTCTTTTGATCCTCAGATTCTTAGTTTTCTTAGACATTAAGTCACCATTGCATAACCTTTTCTCATGATTCCCTGGCCATTTTACAGTGGACCAGATTATGGGCTAAAGAATAATGATCACCAGTTGTTTCTCCCTCAGGCATATGGAAAAGAAGTTAATTACTACCCTTTCCTGATCTGAGTGCTGATAATTTATCAGAAGAAGGACACATTCCTCTGCAAGCCAGGAATTAGGACAAAGAGTATAGTTTCAGGTTAATGGAGTAGGATATTTATTGAAACTGGCCAAGGTCTCAGAGTGCCCACACTAACTGCCTAACAATTTCTACCTCACCATCACCACTTATTAAAGAGACTGTCTTTTCTCCATTGTATATTGTTACCTCCTTTGTCATAGATTAGGTGACTATGCTATGCTATGCTATGCTAAATCGCTTCAGTCATGTCCGACTCTATGTAACCTCATAGATGGCAGCCCATCAGGCTCCGCTGTCCCTGGGATTCTCCAGGCAAGAACACTGGAGTGGGTTGCCATTTCCTTCTCCAATGCATGAAAGTCAAAAGTGAAACTGAAGTCGCTCAGTCATGTCCGACTCTTCGCGACCCCATAGACTGCAGCCCACCAGGCTCCTCTGTCCATGGGATTTTCCAGGCAAGAGTACTGACTGGAGTGGGGTGCCATTGCCGTGTGTGGTTTTATCTCTAGGCTTTTTATCCTAGACTATATATATATATATATATTTTTTTTTTAATTTGTATTTTTGTTTTTGTGCCAGTACCATACTGTCTTAATGACCAGCTCTCTCAGAAGATGAGCATGGTCCTGAAATATAACATGGTTTTAAGGGGCTAGGTAATTTCATAGACTAATTAGTGGGAGGATTATTCCAACTGTTTCAGGGAGGGGTCTGGGTTTTCCAGGAATTGCGCCACCAACCACCTTTTGGCTTTTGCTTGACCTCAGAACTGTCATGGTGCTAATGGTGTGTCATTCAGATGCTAACATATTTACAGTGAATGCATAATGAGGTTCAAAGTCCACTGGAGATTTAATCTTCCACCATTTTGAACCTTGTTGTTTCTAACCAGTTTTGATCATGTCCTATGGTTATGTCATTCTTTTAAAGGTTCCCTGCCCCTTCTGTCCTGTTTCACATACATAAAATTTGTGTGTGTGTGTGTGTGTGTGTGTGTGTGTAACATAGGGAGCTACAGACTGTTTCTCATTAGTCATAGTAGCAGTTAGAGATTTATTTTATGGTATTTACAAGAACATTTTCCTACATTACTGTCTAATTGAAATGAGAGTATTGGACCAATTACATTTATGATTAGTGTAGGATGTTCCGATGGATATTTGGTGTATATATAAAGAATGTTGTTGAACCCAAATTTGTGTTTTCCATGCACAGTAAGGCCAAACAAACCAAAACCTCCATGTTTAGAGCAGAGAAAGGTTTATTGCAAGGGCCAAGCAAGGAGTACAGTTGGCTCATGCTCAAAGGATCTAAACTCCCAGTGGTTTTCAGGGATGAGTTTTCAAAGATGAAATTTGGATGAGGGTTGCAGAGTGCATGTGTTTCTTCTGATTGATTAGTGATGGGGTAACAGGACAGTGTTCCAGGAAACTTGTGCTTGACCTAAAGTTGTCATTTTGCACTTGGGTGGGGGCCTTTGTTCTTATAGATGAACTAAAAGATAGGTGTCAGAATGCCATGTATAACCACTGAGGAGGAATTTGGATCCATTTTATCACTGCACTGTTGTTTGTGACTGCTTTCTTTTTATTTCTGCATTTCCTCACTTTTCTAATTCATAATTGTTTGAATCTGCCCCTTAAAACTCAGGGAAGTTCTAGAAGGCTGGAGTCATTTTTGCATAAGAAAGAAATGGGGGACACATAAAGGCTTGACACCTGAGAGGATCCTGCAGGGCCCTGCTTGGTTTCAAGAATATGGGCCTAAAGAAAAGGTAATAACAAAATGCTTATATATAGGATTTCCTGGCCAATTCAAACTATGATTACTTTTTCAGTTTTAATTGATATCCATACAGCTTTTATTTTCAACTCAGAAATTTCCTCAGAATCACAGTCTGATGAAGACATGATGGGAATTTTAGCTGAAATTTTATGTTTCTATTGGATTTGGATATTAAGGCCCATTAAATATGTGGCTGTCTGCGATATCAGTTTTAACCACATTGTGACTCATGCAACATCTCCTCAGAATTCTTCAATTTGTATTGTTTTGTCAGGCCTGTCTGTGAGATTTTCAAACATTGAAAAATAGCAATTGTTAGGATTAATTTTCATTTAGGAATTGTACCATATGTTAGAAATTTTCACCTTGTTATAATGATGTGGTATTGGAAGCAAGTCTAACTTTCTAAACATCCTTTAAATCTGGAGTTTCCAAATTTAGTAATAGTTCTTCCTGATTATGACAGCTGAACCAGTTATTTAAAAAAATGCAAACTTTCACACAAAGTCTCAGTTATGGCGCCTCAAACACCAGAGCAAAATTTTATTAACTTGTAGTTTGCATTTCCTCTGTCAGACAAAGTAGTTTTTTCTGACCACTAAGTGAAAACTGCCTTGGTCTACAATTATTGAAATACTTTTGTATTAAAGCTATTTTACTTTATAATGGATTTATCACTAATTTTAAATGGTAGCATTTTCTTTTGTATTTCATCAACATATACTCAATCTTCAACATTGAAACCACACAAGAACCTAAGGGGCCCTCACAGTTACAGATCCTTTTCATGTCCCCTGATTCTTATTCATTCATTCTCCTTGACCTTCCCTGAGCTCCAAAGGGCAGATTCAAACAGTTGCCTGTAAGAGAAGGGAGGGAATTCAGAAACAATGGAGGAGGACTCATAAAAGAGGGTCCTGGTTCCTCCTCAAGATATACATAATAATATCTTTGAGTCCTTTGGTACAAACTAAGGCCCCCTGAGAAGACTCCTGAGAGTCCCTTGGACTCTCGCAAGGAGATCAAACCAGTCAATCTTAAGGGAAATCAACCCTCAGTACTCACTGGAAAGACTGATGCTGAAGCTGAAGCGCCAGTATTTTGGTCATCTGATGAGAAGAGCTGACTCACTGGAAAAGTCCCTGAATATGGGAAAGATTGAAGGCAGAAGTAGAAGAGCGTATCAGAGGATGCAGTGGCTGGATGGCATCACCAATGCAATAGGCATAAACTTGGGCAAACTCTGGGAGAAGGTGAGGGAGAGGGAGATCTGCTGGGCTGTAGTCAGACATGACTGAGTGACTGAACAACAGCAAAAGGCCCCCACATAATCAGAGGATGGTAACTTCAGGCTGAGTATGAGATTCTTGGAACACTGCCCTGTTACCTCGCCATCAACCAATCAGAAGAAATTCTCCACGTGGTGGAAGATAAGGAAGACTCTGACTCCCTCCTCAAATGATTGACTGCAGTTAACTTCTCCTTTCTCCCTTTAAAAGTACTTTTATAGTCAAGCTCTTTGAAGTTGATTCTTGGACATGCATCTATCTGCCTTCTACCCATGGTGCCAACCTCCTACCTTTCCTTTCCATCAGCACTTTTCTCTCGAGTGGCAAGCAGCCAAGCATGAGTTTGGTGACAATATGATAACTGCCTCTTAGCAAAAACATAAGTAAACATTTGTTGAATAAATAACAATTATTTTAAAATTAATGAATTTAAAATTAATAATTTTAAAAATAATGAATTTGGCTACAAAATAATCTGCTTTCTGTTTTTTTTTTCCCCAAACACCAAAACAGTGAATGATTTGTTGTTGTTCAGTCACTCAGTTGTGTCTGACTCTTTGCGACCCGATGGACTGCAGCTCACCAGGCTTCTCTGTCTTTCACTATCTCCCAAAGCTTGCTCAAACTCATGTCCATTGAGTCAGTGATGCCAGCCAACCATTTCATCTTCTGTTGTCCCCTTCTCTTCCTGCCTTCAATCTTTTCCAAAACCAGGATCTTTTCTAATGAGTTGGCTCTTCACATCAGGCAGCCAAAGTATTGGAAATTCAGCTTCACCATCTGTCCTTCTAATGAATATTTAGGATTGATTTCCTTTAGGACTGACTGGTTTGATCTCCTTGCAGTCCAAGGGACTCTCAAGAGTCTTCTCCAAGACCACAGTTCAAAAGCATCAATTCTTCAGTATTCAGCCTTCTTTATGTTCCAACTTTCTCATCCATACATGACTACTGGAAAAATCATAGCTTTGACTAGTGAATGATTAGGAAATTTATAAGTTAAGACAACATAATCATGAAAATTGAGCAGCCTAGTAAGATTTAGAAAATGTTCTAAAAATTTCAGTATAACTATTTTTCATAAATATACCTTACAATTCAAGCTAATGTTGGATTGGATGTTTGTTCTTCTCTACTAATAAAACATAATGGATATAATTACAGTGTATATAATTTTCACTTAAAATTGAGAAATTAATGAGAATTTAAATGATCAACCCATAAAAAATGAATAAATATGCATTTTCCTGATTATTTTCTTCAGAACAAATACAGAGATGTAACATTTACCTTGAACTCTGTTTTTCTCATTGTTCATGTTTACTACTTTGGTTAATGGGCTTCCCAGGTGGCACCAGGGGTAAAGAACCTGCCTACCAAAGCAGGAGATATAGACACAGGTTTGATCCCTAGGTTAGGAGGATCTCTAGAGGAAAGCAAGGTAACACACTCCAGCATTCTTATCTGGAGAATCCTATAAACAAAGGAGCCTTGCAGACAATAGTCCATAGGGTCACACTGAGTAAAACACGACTGAAGGGATTTAGCACGCACTGCCAATGCAGGAGACATGAGCGGTGGGTTCAGTCTCTGGGTCTGGAAGATTCCCTGGAGGAGAGCATGACAGCTGACTCCAGTATTCTTGCCTAGAGAATCCCCATGAATGGAAGCGCTTGGCAGGCTATAGTCCGTAGGGTTTCAGAGTCTGGACCTGCCTATAGCTACTTAGCATATACACACACACACTTTAGTTAATATTAGTGTGATTTTTTTTCTGCATTTTTCTTAATCCGGACAATATTTGAGCTCAGTCAGTCAGTTCAGTCACTCAGTCATGTCCGGCTCTTTGTAACACCATGAACCACAGCAGGCCAGGCCTCCCTGTCCATCACCAACTCCCAGAGTCCACCCAAACCCATGTCCATTGAGTCAGCGATGCCATCCAACCATTTAATCCTCTGTCGTCCTCTTCTCTTCCCGCCCTCAATCTTTATCAGCATCAGGTTCTTTTCCAAAGAGTCAGCTCTTCACATCAGGTGGCCAAAGTACTGTAATTTCAGCTTCAACATCAGTCCTTCCAATGAACACCCAGGACTGATCTCCTTTAGGTGGACTGGTTGGATCTCCATGCAGTCCAAGGGACTCTCAAGGGTCCTCTCCAGCGCTATAGTTCAAAAGCATCAATTCTTCAGTGCTCAGCTTTCTTCATAGTCCAACTCTTACATCCATACATGACCACTGGAAAAACCATAGCTTTGACTAGATGGACCTTTGTTGACAAAGTAATGTCTCTGCTTCTTAATATGCTATATAGGTTAGTCATAACTTTCCTTCCAAGGAGCAAACATCTTTTAATTTCATAGATGCAATCACTATCTGTAGTGATTTTAGAGCCCAGAAAAATAAAGTCAGCTACTGTTTCCACTGTTTCCCTGTCTATCTGCCGTAAAGTGATGGGACCAGATGCCATGATCTTTGTTTTCTGAATGTTGAGCTTTAAGCCAACTTTTCCAGTCTCCTCTTTCACTTTCATCAAGAGGCTCTTTAGTTCTTCACTTTCTACCAAAAGGGTGGTGTCATCTGCATATGTGAGGTTATTGCTATTTCTCCTGGCAATCTTTATTCCAGCTTGTGCTTCCTCCAGCACAGTGTTTCTCATGATGTACTCTGCACATAATTTAAATAAGCAGGGTGACAATATACAGCCTTGACGTACTCCTTTTCCTATTTGGAACCAGTCTGTTGTTCCATGTCGTTTTAACTGTTGCTTCCTGACCTGCATACAGATTTCTCAAGAGGTAGGTCAAGTGGTCTGGAATGCCCATCTCTTTCAGAATTTTCCACAGTTTATTGTGATCCACACATTCAAAGGCTTTGGCATAGTCAATAAAGCAGTAATAGATGGTTTTCTGGAACTCTCTTGCTTTTTCTATGATCCAGCGGATGTTGGCAATTTGATCTCTGGTTCCTCTGCCTTTTCTAAAACCAGCTTGAATATCTAGAAGTTCACAGTTCACGTATTGCTGAAGTCTGGCTTGGAGAATTCTGAGCATCACTTTACTAACATGTGAGATGAATGCAACTGTGTGGTAGTTTGAGCATTCTTTGGCATTGCCTTTCTTTGGGATTGGAATGAAAACTGACCTTTTCCAGTCCTGTGGCCACTACTGAGTTTTCCAAATTTGCTGACATCTTGAGTGCAACACTTTCACAGCATCATCTTTCAGGATTTGAAATAGCTCCGCTGGAATTCCATCACCTCCACTAGCTTTGTTCATAGTGATGCTTTCTAAGGCCCACTTGACTTCACATTCCAAGGATGTCTGGCTCTAGGTGAGTGATCACACCATCGTGATTATCTTGGTTTTGAAGATCTTTTTTGTATAATTCTTCTGTGTTCTTGATATTTGTCCTGCTGCTGCTGCTAAGTTGCTTCAGTCATGTCCGACTCTGACCTCTTAGATGGCAGCCCACCATGCTCCCCCATCCCTGGGATCCTCCAGGCCAGAACACTGGCGTGGGTTTCCATTGCCTTCTCCAATGCATGAAAGTGAAAATTGAAAGTGAAGTCTCTCAGTCGTGTCCTACCCTCAGCGACCCCATGGACTACAGCCTACCAGGCTCCTCCATCCATGGGATTTTCCAGGCAGGAGTACTGGAGTGGGGTGCCATTGCCTTCTCCAGATATTTGTCCTAGTGGTACTTAAAAAGTTAAATATCTCAAGGTAAACATTATAAAAGGAAAATTTAAGTGGATTTTCAGTGTAATTACCAACATTGTTTTTTCATTCTTTCAGTGTTCTGCCATGTTTTCTTTCACATTTTAACTAAGTACCATTTATAACATTGTCTTTTCACAGGATAGATAACAAAGTGGTCCACAGTGAAGAAAAATGAAAATAAGAAAGTCTGTACCATATTACACGCTTACAAGAGAGATAATTACTGAAAATCATAAAATGCTATCCAGAGAGTACCATTTTTTCATGATTGTGACAAGGGGTTTTATCAAAATAGAACAAAAATCTGCTAAAGTACACACTAAAAATCTTAGTAGTAAAATAAACCACAAAAATACCACTGCTACACGTAGGTTTTCAGCTCACTTGATTGCACTGGAACATGAAAATGGCTATCTTTCTATATATAAAACATTTTTAGTAAAGTCAATATGGAACCAAAAATAGAACTTTTCCAAACCTATGACTTCACTGAATTTATTTGATTTGTGATTTATAGATAGGCATAATTGTGTATTTTGTAAAACTGCTAGCCAGTTAAACACTAATAAAGAAAAAGCTAGAGCATTAAAAAAAAAAAGTTTCCACCTTTATAAGAAAAGCAATACTTGGGTCATTAGACTTTAATAGGTTTAAATGTCTTGGGACAATGAAACAATTACCACTTGGAGAAAATGATTTAGCTAGCTGTGAAAGCTATTCAGCAGTGGCTAAATACTTACAAATGTTTTTCAGATTTGGTCTATGAGTTTAATGGCCATCTTAGATGATCAAACTTAACATTGAAACTGCTCTGCATAGTGTGGAATTTGTCCTAGAAAAGCAGGCAAAATCTTTTGGTGCTCTCACCACATATAAAAATAATAAGCAGTGTGTCCAATTACTGTCTCATGTGGGCACATATTCAAAATATAAGAAGCACAGAAACACGATTTCATTAGTTAATAAATGTGATTCTAAATCCTTAAAAGACCACCTTCAGGTTTCTCTCTTGGTACATGAGACTTTCCAAATAACCACACTGGTTAAGTAAAAATATGTTATCTGATGTTTCTTTTGGAGAAAATACTTTCTAATAATTCTAAGCCTTCTTTCTCTTGTGCTATCAGCACAATGGTTTTTCAAAAACTTTGATAGTGCAGTAGCTTTCTGCAGATTTCTATATCTCACTGAAATTCACATGCCTCAGTTCAGTACAGCTGCTCAGTTATGTCTGACTGCAGCATGCCAGGCTTCTTTGTCCATCACCAACTCCCGGAGCTTACTCAAACTCATGTGCATCCAGTTGGTGATGCCATCCAACCATCTCATCCTCTGTCATCCCCTTCTCCTCCTGCCTTCAGTCTTTCCCAGCATCAGGGTCTTTTCCAGTGGATCAGTTCTTCACTTCAGGTGGTCAAAGTACTGGAGTTTCAGCTTCATTGTCAGTCCTTCCAATGAATATTCAGGGCTGATTTTCTTTAGGACTGACTGATTTGATCTTACTCCAATGTCACTGAAATGGTTCTTAGGATAATGACTTAGGTTCTTTTAACCTCTAGATTAAAAAAGCACTGAGAATCATTAGAAGATCTTCTACACATAGGGCCAGTGCCATTAAGTTGTATATCAGAACCCAGAAAATGGAGGCTGAATCTGTGCTTATGGTAAACATCTGTCAAAAACCTAATCTACGCCAATCAGAATTCATCTTAGCTGTGGCTAGCTTACCCTCCTCTGGGAAATAGGACCTGCTGACCTTCTCATGAAACTTCTGACCTTCCAGGCAATGATGCCTTATTTCCATATTTCATCGTAACCACTTTAAAACTTTCTGTTGCCCCCAAATCCTGGAGAACAGAGCTCTACTATGCTGCTGGTGAGCATTGTACTCCCTCAGTTTATGGATAAATGAATAAAGGACCTGAAGACAGCTACTACAGGGTCTGGGGTAGGTTCCTACACACAGCTGCAGGTACTGCACAGCCCTGCAGTTGACTGCCTCTTCAGCTGCTCTCTGGAGTCTTCAGTACCTTTTTATTTTATATTCTGAGCTCTTCTAGTTTGTTTGTTGTAGTCCTTCCAGGTATAAAATGTAATGTGAGAGACCTGTGAATTTTCACAGAGTAAATATTGATGTGTGAGAGACCCTAGGATTTCACAGTGATTCTTAGCTAAAATTGGGATTTTGGCAGGACTTGTCTACAAGGCAAGTGCCTTTGGGAGGTAGGTCATGACAGGTCTCAGGAACTGTGCTCAGACATCTAGAAACTGTATATCTGATTGAAATCAGGAGGACTAACTCAAGAGAAAATAATGGGAACTCCTTAGACTTGGGGTTCCCTGGTGGCTCACATGGTAAAAAATCTGCCTGCAGCACAGGGTTTGATCCCTGAGTGGGGAAGATCCCCTGTAAAAGGGAATGGCAATCCACTCCAGTATTCTTGCCTGGAGAATTCCATGGAGAGAGGAACTTGATGAGCTATGATCCTTGGGGTCTCAAAGAGTCGGGCACATCACCCCTCAGACTAAAGCAAGCAAGATAGCAGCTGTGAGAGGACTCACAAATCTTGGAGGTACGTCTACAGTGTAAACTTCTAGGGAACTCAAGGAAATGAGACAAGAAATTTGGCATTTTTTTGACCAATGACACATTAAAATCTAAGTAGGCCTGAGTTTTATTATTAGAAATGAGTAAGAAGTCTTCTATGATGAAATCTGCTCATGAAAGTATTAACACATCTATTGCTTGTGAGATTCTTGGAAACCAACGATACAAAATTGGTGAGCAATAGTTGAGCGCTTAAAAGCTGTTATACTTTTTTTGTAGGTGATGACTCTTAAGACTCCTTTGCTCTGTTAAGTGGTCACTGAATGAGTTAGATTTGGACTACCTTATCAATCCCTTGGAAAAGGAAGTGGCAACCCACTCCAGTATTCTTGCCTGGAAAATTCCATGGACAGAGGAGCCTGCTGGGCTACAGTCCACTCCCTAGGTTAGGAAGATCCCCTGGAGTAGTAGGAAATGGCAACCCACTCCAATATTCTTGGCTAGGCACTTTCACTTCATTTTCACACACCAACCTAAAGAAAATTTCCCTGCAACTAGGTACACTGGGAAGCACCACAGAATTCCCTACCCAATGGCATGTCCTTCCTAGGCATTAATCCTCCAGGAGATCCAAAGCTCAGCTAAAGAGATAGAATCATTGCTTTATAAAGAATAAGGTGTGTAACCTCCTGCACACTGGCATGTTTTCTGTCTAAGAACTGGGGTCTTAGAAACCGTGTGTAGATGCTCAATCACTCAGCCATGTCCAACTCTTTGCAATGACATGGACTATAGCCCACCAGGCTCCTCTGTCCATGGGATTTTTCCAGACAAGAATCCTGGAATGGTCTGCCATTACCTACACCATTGGAAGTTGTAGATATTTGCAAAAATTGCAAAATCTTACTAAGACAGCCTACAATTGCAATGGTCATGATGGGGAATGTTCCAGTTAGAGAAGATTATCCATTTAAGAAGTTCACTTGAAAGCAAGTTATTCCCCAGTCAAAGAGAATGGGATGCCTGTTTTAACTGACAAGCTAGAGCCTTCAAAAGACTTCGATTCCAAACTAGATTCATTGGAAGATTTATTGTAAAAAGCTAACAAAACATAGTGAAAGTGAAGTCGCTCAGTCTTGCCCGACTCTTTGTGACACCATGGATAGTAGCCTGCAGCAAGCTCCTCCGTCCATGGGATTTTCAAGGCAAGAGTACAAAACATAAGAGGTACCTAAAACTAAAAATCTGATAAGACTGTTACTACTCTGCTCTCTCTCTCTTTACCTGAATACTCACTGTCTATGCTTTATTTAAATTTTGTTATACTTCGAAGAGGATGTAAGACTGTAAACAAAAGTTCACCAAGTTAGTGGTGCCCTTGTTAGCACCTTCCAGATGTAATGAGATTCCAGGGCTTCTCCAGTAAACTAGCACCAGTTATTCTCTTTAAACAGCCAAGGAAAAACTGAAAACCTCGTAGGGGAAAAAAAGTGAAAGTCTACTTGGAAACTAGTTGAAGGAAAAATTCTTAAAATCTACAACAAAAGTATTTGTAAAACATTTAAGCCCTCTAAGAAGGTAACCTTAACTGATTCCATCTGCCAGAAACACAATTTGTATGCAGATGTTCTTTCCTAAACTCAGTTTTGCATTATTGTACCTGTCTAATGGTTGTGGTTTTTTTTAAAAAAACTGTTAAGTTCTCTGTTTGTGTTTGTTTATGTATACCTATGTAAATGTGTTATAGATTTGTGATATTTTTCTGTCTCTGACTGGTATTGCC
>SJYF01000047.1:5713408-5723874 GCA_006410515.1 Procapra przewalskii
ATTCAAAATCCTTTCTAAAAGCTACTATAATACAGTTAAAAAGTTACTACTCACTCCCCATAAGAGAAATAGAGGAAATGTTATACCCATTTGAAACTGCTTGCTAAATATCCAGAACTTAATATCTTAAATTTTTGGTTATTTTGAAGGGCATAAAAATCTTATTGGAACTGATTTTTTACTTAAAGTGTTGTTTGTTTAGTCAGCTCACTCACTTCTGAGGTCATAGTCCTAATGATCTTGAAATTAATTTTGATTCCATCTGACAAATTTTTCATGTTCTTCAGGATTCAAGATACTGTGCCAGATGCTGAACACAATGGATATGTCATGATCTTAAATGAGTCTTCCCTTTTAGCAATCAAAATAAATCTGTATTGCATGGTGACTCATAGAATAGCCCTCTCATCAGAATACCTGGTTTCACTTCTGATCACTTCCATTTAGCTGTTTGACTTTGGAAAATGAGTTTGAAATCTCTTTGGTTTCAATGTCTTCATCAAAAATATGAAGATAATAATAATGTACTTCTCTTAAGCAATAATCCCTGTAAGTGAAAGTGAAAGCCGCTCATTCGTGTCCAATTCTTTGTGACCCCATGGACTGCATAGTCCATGGAATTCTCCAGGCCAGAATACTGGAGTGGGTAGCCATTCCCTTCTCCAGGGGATCTTCTCAACCCAGAGATGGAATCTTGGTCTCCTGCAATGCAGTGGGTTCTTTACCAGCTGAATCACCAGGGGAAGCCCAATCCCTGTAAAGCCTCAGTACATTTCAACTGTTGATTATTTATTATTACTATTATTGTTATTGCTGACCTTTTACAACTAGCTTTCCATACTTTGGTATGTGTTCACAATACATAACCTGTTATGCAGTATAACATTTAAAACACAAATAATTAACAACCAAGCATTCAATCAGTGGGAATGTCTTGAGTCTCCTGGGGAAGAACAGCTGACTGTCTCATAAGACCCATTCTGTGGTATTGCCTTGGTGAGTACGTCATAATTTTGGGTCTAGCTCAAAATACATGTGTATCTGCAAACTGAACACTTTCCCAGAGGTCTGGTCAACCAAGTTCTCAAGGATTATGAAGAAAAACAAACGCCACTCTAAATTACACAATGGGAAATATAACTATCATATAGTCTAAAATACTGGGCTTTGCTTGGCCAATGTATCAGTTCATAGGAAATTAGATCTAATAAAACTCCAAGCTTAAGTGAAAACTGTATTTGAAAATATGGGCACTTTATGATTACAAATTTAAATATCTTCTAGTTTAAGAGAATAATCATTTTGCCAATGGGATGGAAATAATCATGTCCACTGTCTAAAATGCCCTTTCTTTTACAGTATAATTAGACACTGCCATTATATGCTCTCTCAGCTTCTTCTAACATTATGTAACTAATCATCTCTCTCCTTGCTTCCCACCCCAAAAAGGATATAGCCCTTTAAGACTTGTTCATGTATCAGTTAGGTAATAAATAGAAACTCTAATTCTGTCACTTTAATAGGACTTGGGATTTATCACTTAAATTATTTGGTGTGAATGCTAAAGTTAATAATATTTCAAATTGAATCCTCTTCTTGCTATCATTTAGTACTTTGCATAGAAGAACAATGTTGGTCATAGAAGGTAGGTACTCAAAGAGAGAAAAAATAAAACAAAACAGTGAGCACTGCCATTATATTGCTTTTTCAATCTGGAGGTAAAAATTATATATTTTAATGGTATATAAGAAAAAAAGTCAAATGACTCTCTGAAAGTATTAGCAGTGCAGCCTACTTTCACTATTTTATAATACAGCTGTTTCCTTACTGCTTTCAGAGAAAATAAGAGACTATTTCTGAAAAAGCAATTTTAATGAAAGATCTATTAAAATGTAAATTTTATGAACTTTCATATTGCTGTGACTGAAAAATACTTATGTTTTATAGTGAAGTCTCCAGAATGAATTAGGTTTGATGGTTTTACTTTAGTATGTTCAATTCAGTCACTCAGTTGTATACGACTCTTTGCGACCCCATGAACCGCGGCACGCCAGGCCTCCCTATCCAGCACCAACTCCCAGAGTTCACCCAAACCCATGTCCATTGAGTTGGTGATGTCATCCAACCATCTCATCCTCTGTCGTCCCCTTCTCCTGCCCTCAATCTTTTCCAGCATCAGGGTCTTTTCCTGTGAGTTAGCTCTTCGCATGAGGTGGCCAAAGTACTGGAGTTTCAGATTAAACATCAGTCCTACAACTGATCACCCAGGTCTGATCTCCTTTAGGATGGACTGGTTGGATCTCCTTGCAGTCTAAGCAACTCTCAAGAATCTTCTCCAACACCACAGTTCAAAAGCATGAATTCTTCAGTGCTCAGTTTTCTTTGTAGTCCAACTCTCCCATCCATACATGACCACTGGAAAAACCATAGCCTTGACTAAATGGACCTTTGTTGGCAAAGTAATGTCTCTGCTTTTTAATATGCTGTCTAGGTTGGTCATAACTTTCCTTCCAAGGAGCAAGCATCTTTTAATTTCATGGCTGCAGTCACCATCTGCAGTGATTCTGGAGCCCAGAAAAATAAAGTCTGACACTGTTTCCACTGTTTTCCCATCTATTTGCCATGAAGTGATGGGACCAGATGCCATGATCTTCGTTTTCTGAATGTTGAGCTTTAAGCCAACATTTTTGCTCTCTTCTTTCACTATCATCAAGAGTCTCTTCAGTTCTTCTTCACTTTCTGCCATAAGGATGGTGTCATCTGCGTATCTGAGGTTATTGATATTTCTCCCGGCAAACTTGATTCCAGCTTGTGCTTCCTTCAGCCTAGCATTTCTCATGATGTACTCTACATATAAGTTAAATAAGCAGGGTGACAATATACAGCCTTGATGTACTCCTTTTCCTATTTGGAACCAGTCTGTTGTTCCATGTCCAGTTCTAACTGTTGCTTCCTGATCTGCATATAGGTTTCTCAAGAGTCAGGTCCAGTGGTCTGGTATTCCCATCTCTTTCAGAATTTTCCACAGTTTATTGTGATCCACACTGTCAAAGGTTTTGGCATAGTCAATAAAGCAGAAATAGATGTTTTTCTGGAACTCTCTTGCTTTTTAGATGAAGAAAAGCTCTCTTCTGTGTTTGATTATATGATGATTTGCATGTGTTTGATTAAATACACATACGCACATACACCTATTAAAATATACAAAATATATACACAGACTTTGTGACTCAATTTTCTGCTTTCATTTAAAAATATTTTTATTATATAGACCGATTGGTTGATCATATTGCATAGAATTTCTGTAATTTCAAGACTGGTAACATGTTGCCATATTCAGAAAAAATCCCATATTAGAATCTTCAAGTGAAATTTATTACTGTCTAGTCACATTGCTTAGTTTTACTCGCAACTGGAAAAAGCAACCTACCACCTGGCAAGACCTTAATGTATACTTATACTCTACTGATCCTACATAGTATACTATATTTTTCTCTACATTTCTTTTACAGTATAAGTAGTTAAAAGATTGATTCTTACATTTAAACCTGTATCTGGTAAGTGAAATTTATTAAGCCATTAGCAACTATAAATATTATATGAATTAATTTCTTGGAATACGTTTAAGTTTTTATTGCAGATTGACAGTTTAGATTATACCTCTTGACAGGTTTTGATAAGAGGAAACAGATAAATATCCTTAATATTTATCTCATGAAAATTAAGGCACCAAAAAAGGACACATTTCACAACAGGTAGATGCCAAGAAATAGTATAACATCTCAATCATAATTTTTATTATATATTAATAGGTAATTTTTATTAGCATGTTATATGTGCATGAACGCTTCTAAGCATTTTTGTTTGTATTATTAAATTTTTCCAATAATGCTATAATAAAAATTATGCTCTTCTCCTTATTTACACACAGTAATACAAGGCACAGAGAGGTTCTGCACTTTGCCCAAGGTAACCTAGCTACTAGATGACTGAATACTGGTTAGGGACACACAAAGTCTGGCTTGTGAAAGCACATTCTTATCTTTGCTAATACCTGAGCCAGGCACTGTACTAATTGCACTAACTGTACTATACAAATTGTACTGTACTTGTATTGTATTAGAATTGTGCTGATTTCATGGGCTTCCATGATAGCTCAGTTCGTAAAGAATCTGCCTGGAGTGTGGGAATCCCTGGTTTGATTCCTTGGTCAGGAAGATCCCCTGGAGAAAGGAAAGGATACCCGCTCCAGTACTCTGGCTTAGAGAATTCCATGGACAGTATAGTCTTTGCAAAAAGTGGAACAGGACAGAGTGACTTTCACTTTCAAGGTGTTAAATTCTTGCCCTTTTATTTTTATCTATATGCCCCAGGGAAAATCGTTAATTGTAATTGCCTTCAGTGTTTTTTTTTTTCCTGTGGATGAAGGGCTAGTACTTCATTCTTTCTAAGAATCCTTCCATTGCTTTTCTGCTTCTATGCCAGTGATGCAATAAAACAATTGTTTCATGTCTAACTTCTCTTTTGCCTATATCTGACTTTTCAGCTCTTTTTTTTCAGTCTTCATATATGATAACCTTTATATTCTGATTCTGGAAAAATAATGCTGTTTGTGTGTCAATTTCTGTGGTATCAAACCACCTGCTCTCCTTAGATTTGTGTCATTTAAAATAAATCAGCTGGCAAAAGTATTATCTTGTATAGAAAATCAAAGCAGTTTCTAGATTAAAACTTCTACAGTTTGGTTTAAATTTTAAGGGTCACCTATATACTTGGATCTGACAAGAAATAGTTGTTTTTTAACTGCAAAATGTGATGTAGAGCAAGCATCTGAAAGAGTTTAATGTTTTTCATGCTGCACAGTAAATTCCCAATGGCTGCTAAGTCTAAATATAATCACAGGGCCTAGTGAAGTGTGTCCACAGGAGGTCTAGGTGGATTTTGACCCCAATTTTCCAATAAAGACAGTTCTTAAGTTGCTTCTTACTACAGATTTAGTCCAGGGCACTAATAGGGAGAGAGAGAGAAAAAGAAAAAAAAAACCACCAGAGACAAATAGATCTACCAGTAAACCTTAATCTCATATCCAACTTCATTAGAAGAAAACATTTCTATATTTCTTAAAGTAGTGAAAGCAAACGGAGAGGAAATATTATTAAAATATTTCTTTTCATACATACACACACACACACACTTAAGAGAGTTATGAGTTCTTGCATAGTTATTTTCTTTATAAATAATGTTTTCTGATTTTTCTGAAAGTTAGATGTATGGCCCATTTGTTCAAGTGAATAGCAAATGCCAATTATTGAATTCTAGGTAAAGCACTGGGTTTAATTTGTAAGCAAACAGGACTCTTTCCTAAAGAGATAGTCTGTGCCTTCTAGGATATTTATCATAATTTAGTTGAAAAAGAAGTGAGAATGGGAAAAGTTTTAAAGTATTTCTTTAAGGGTATAAACTGTTAACAACCATACAGGGGATGTCATAAAGCACTGATACAAATAGGGAATGTTTTATAATGGATGATGTATTTAAATTGATACTGAAGAATTTAAAGGATAAACATAGGAACAATCAGTTTAATAGATAGATCGTAAGGAGTCATTTTCAGTTACTGTTCATTCATAAAGTTAAGAATCTTTGTCATCAGACCCAGCAAAGTAACAGATGCTTTATTGACTCTTCACAATTTATTTATCAGATCATAATCCAGCAAAATGCACCATTCACTTTCCTCTATATTCATTCCCCAGGTATTTCACTAAGATTTCTGTGTTCATAGTACTCCCCAGGAGCACAAGGGAGCAAGTATGCAAACAACCATAGCAACTTGATGAGTTCAAATAGATGAATGCGTAAAGTGTTCCTGAAGAACAGACAAAGGAGAATGTGAATAATGTTAAAAAAAGAGAGAGAGAGAGAGAGAGAGAGAATTTCTGTTGTCTTTTGGGATGAAAATAAATTTTTCAGGCAAAGGGGAATATATCACAGCACACTCTGGAAAATTCTTAAAGAGATGGGAATACCAGAGCTCCTGACCAGCCTCTTGAGAAACCTATATGCAGGTCAGGAAGCAACAGTTAGAACTGGACATGGAACAACAGACTGGTTCTACATCAGGAAAGGAGTATGTCAAGTCTATATATTTTCACCCTGTTTATTTAACTTATATGCAGAGTACATCATGAGAAACACTGGGCTGGAAGAAGCACAAGCTAGAATCAAGATTTCTGGGAGAAATATCAATATCCTCAGATATGCAGATGATACTACCCTTATGGCAGAAAGCAAAGAACTAAAGAGCCTCTTGATGAAAGTGAAAGAGGAGAGTGAAAAAGTTGGCTTAAAGCTCAACATTCAGAAAACTAAGATCATGGCATCTGGTCCCATCACTTCATGGCAAGTAGATGGGGAAACAGTGGAAACAGTGAGAGATATTACTGTACCAACAAAGGTCTGTCTAGTCAGAGCTATGGTTTTTCCAGTGGTCATGTATAGATGTGAGAGTTGGACCATAAAGAAATCTGAGCACTGAATAATTGATGCTTTTGAACTGTGGTATTGGGGAAGACTCTTGAGAGTCCCTTGGATCACAGGGAGATCCAACCAGTCCATCCTAAAGGAAATCAGTCCTGAATATTCATTGGGAGGGCTGAAGCTGAAGGTGAAACTCCAATACTTTGGCCACCTCATGCAAAGAACCAACTCATTGGAAAAAAACCTGATGCTGGGAAAGATTGATGGTGGGAGGAGAAGGAAAAAACACAGGGTGAGATGGTTGGATGGCATCACCAACACCATGGACATGAAATTTGAGTAGGCTCCAGGAGTTGGTGATGGACAGAGAACCCCGGTGTGCTGCAGTCCATGTGGTCGCAAACAGTTGGACACGACTGAGCAAGGGAATTTAATTGATATTCAGTATATTAAATTTTATGTTTTTATTGAGTGTTAATTTTTACATTTTTCTATATAAAATACTTTACTTTATCCTCCCAATATCAGTTTAGAATGCATTCCTTTCACTTTAGCTATTTCCTTATTATTTCATAATTTTCACTTAACAAACCGACTATATGGAATGTAGTTGAGTGAGTTTCCTTTAATAATAAGTGTTTCTTCATCTGCTTTTCTCCAAAATTGTTTCTTTTTTTCTCTACTAGCTGTTGTCATTTCGGTAAATTTCTCTTGCTTGTTTAAAAGAAACTTTGTCTCTGTTCTGCTTGTTTTTAAGAATATAATTTACATTTTTATTAAAATCCTTACCTACCAGTCACTGTAATTTTTCACATGTGGATGCATCTCTTAATCCATATGCTGGCAGGGAAATAAACTTTCTCATCAAAGGCCTAGATTCCCCACATTTCCAGGTTTTAAATTTGTTGGAGATGTCTTTTAAAAATTATGTTTACAGAGTGTTGTATTATTCCCAAGCTCATCTACGTCTCTCACTGCCTTATTTGTTTATTATTTAGCACTGGCCTCTTTGCAAGGGTTGTTGCAGCTTTGTCTTGGTACTATGTTCTGTGAGAAGGCATTTTTTGCTTTCATGTTTGAACAGCTCTTTATCATCTCAACTCATATTTATTATTTTTCCTTTTGCCTCCCATTTTTCTTCTCCTTACAAAGCTTCTTTCCTTTAATAATAAATGTATAGTTTATGATCCTGGAGAATCTAGTGATGCATTTTATGAATGAAGAGTGAATGGGAATGAAGTAAGTTCTGATCTGGTTTATGGTTACAATCTTTTGTCTCTCTTACAGTGTTTAAAATGTTCCTCATTACTGAAGCAACTTAGCAGCAGCAGCATTAGTTAATTGTGCCTTTTCTATATAAACTAAAAAAGCTTACGTATTATTTCACATTACTCTTATGTTCAGGACAGAAACTCTAGTTTAAAACACCCATTATTAGACTTTGTGAAGAAGGACATAAAAATTAGATAGGGTGAGATAGTAACACTATGTAAAAAAAAAATTAATCAGGGGTTGAAGCCCTTGCAAAGAAATAAATGAGCCAAATGAGACTATTATGACTTGGGCTGTATAGCTTCTCTTCCCATTACCTATCATTTTGAAGTTGGCAGTGGTGGCGTTTTCATCATTTTGGGCTGTACCTAACCATTTATTTTCTCTTCCATGGTGTGTCTTCTCCAATCATTTCTAGATCCTTTCTTTTACTATTCAGTGTCTGTAGATATCACCAGTCACTGTGCTATCTGCTAGTACTAGCTCACTAAGTTATCTCTGCTGAAAGCCCCATTTCAGTTAGAGAAAGTGATGCCAGAGCTGAGGGGCCAAGCTTGGAGTAATTCTGGGTGTATGACACCTGCAGTGTTTGAATGATAGAAAGTATAATTCTGAAAGGGATGGAACAATAACTGGGTTAATTAAGAATTCTAATAGAGAGTCTGAGGAGAGAAAGAATTCTCTAGACTACTCTTCAGCAATAATAGCACATTACATTCTCAGATATGTGTGAGAAGATCATTATTTCCATAACAGATATACCCCCTCACCAGAAATATTGCTTTCATTTCCAGGAAGCATTGTATTCTGTTACTCCATCAAAATGACTGTTTTCATAATTTTAAAACCTACCTATGATGTATGAGAAGATATATAACATCATATAGTTTGCTTTTTTTTTCCTCAGTTAGATGAGTTTGACTTTCTTCCTGCTTTGTAGTTATTTAATCAGGATGGTAATCATGGAGATGACCTCACTTAATAGTCCTTCAGTTGTACAATTGTGAATTATTTGTTTTTGTTTAGTTACTAAATCTTGTCTGACTCTTTGTGACTCCATGGACTCTAGCTTGCCAGGCTCCTCTGTCCATGGAATTTCCCAGGCAAGAATACTGGAGTGGATTGTCATTTCCTTCTTCAGGGTATCTTCCAAACCCTGGGATGGAACCCATGTCTCCTGTTTTGCAGGCAGATTTTTTTTGTCACTGAGCCCAGAGGGAAGCCCATACAGAAACCATGTGTGTGTGTGTTAGTCACTCAGTCATGTCCAACTTTTGCAGCCCCATGGACTTCAAAGCCCACCAGGCTCCTCTGTCCATGGAATTCTCCATGGAATACTAGAGTAGATTGCCATTTCCTTCTTCAGTGGATCCTCTTGACCCAGGGATTGAACCTGGGTCTCCTGCTTTACAGGTGGATTCTTTCACAGTTGCCATCTTTATAGTTGCTTGACCAAGGAAACACAAAATTCAGGAAAGGAGTACAAATATTTTGGTAAGCATTAAGAAAAGGTAAAAACACACAATTCAGAAACATGTCCATATGAACCAAATAATTTCTACCATTTGTTGTAAATAATATTCAATCAATATATGCTGAAAGCTTATTCACAGTAAAATGAAGTAAAGTGAAAGTCGCTCAGTTGTGTCCGACTCTTTGCAACCCCATGAACTAACTGTCTAAGGAATTCTGCAGGCCAGAATACTGGAGTGGATAGCCTTTCCCATCTCCAGATCTTCCCAAAAGGGAATTGAAGTGAATTCGCTCAGTCATGTCCGACTCTTCACCACCCCATGGACTGTAGCTTCCCAGGCTCCTCCTACCATGGGATTTTCCAGGCAAGAGTACTGGAGTGGGGTGCCATTGCCTTCTCCAGGGGTTTTCCTGACTCAGGGATTGAACCTGGGTCCCCCGCATTGCAGGTGGATGCTTTACCTTCTAAGCCACTAGGGAAGCCCTGATCTTCCCAAACCAGGGATCAAACCCAGGTCTCCTGCATTGCAGGTGGATTCTTTACCCACTGAGCCACAAGGGAAGCCCTTATTCACAGTAAACCTGTTAAATTTGTTTTGAAATCTCTTTAATTTAATAGAAAAACAAATTGAAGGACTATATTAATTTATTCACCAACTTTCCATTATCAAGGGTTGAATTCAGTTTGAAAGATAGATCTGGACTCAGAGTATGAACTATTTCCCATGTATCATGCTGTCTCTGAATTCCCATTCCAAAATTCTCATATTGTATATTAAACCCTATTGGAGAAGGCAATGGCACCCCATTCCAGTACTCTTGCCTGGAAAATCCCGTGGATGGAGGAGCCTGGTAGGCTGCAGTCCACGGGGTCGCTAAGAGTCGGACACGACTGAGTGACTTCACTTTCACTTTTCACTTTCATGCATTGGAGAAAGAAATGGCAACCCACTCCAGTGTTCTTGCCTGGAGAATCCAAGGGACAGGGGGAGCCTGGTTGGCTGCCGTCTATGGGGTCGTACAGAGTCGGACACGACTGAAGAGACTTAGCAACAGCAGCAGCATATTCAGTTCAGTTCAATTCAGTTCAGTCGCTCAGTCGTGTCCGACTCTTTGCGACCACATGAATCGCAGCACGCCGGGCCTCCCTGTTCATCACCATCTCCCGGAGTTCACTCAGACTCACGTCCATCAAGTCCGTGATGCCATCCAGCCATCTCATCCTCGGTCGTCCCCTTCTC
>SJYF01000047.1:5726976-5739398 GCA_006410515.1 Procapra przewalskii
CCTCAGTAACTTTATCCCTCTCCAAGATTTTAGAGTTTCTTCTGCCCTTTAATTATCTGTTGAGGTTGGGAAGATCCACTGGAGAAGGGATAGGCTACCCACTCCAATGTTCTAGGGCTTCCCTGGTGGCTCAGCTGGTAAAGAATCTACCTGCCATGCAGGAGACATGGGTTTGATCCCTGAGTTAATCCCCTGGAGAAGGGAAAGGCTACCCACTCCAATATTCTGGCCTGAAGAATTCCAAGGACTGTATAGTCCATGGAATCACAAAGAGTCAGACATGACTGAGCGACTTTCATTTCACAACAAATTTTTGCCTAGTTCATTCTTCACCTTTCTCCGAGGGGACAAAAAAAAAAAAAATTAGAGAGAGCTTTTTAACTATTCTATTACAATTGTGGAAAAATAAGTAATGCATAACAAAATTCGATACATATGAAAACATTTTAAAGTTTCCAGTTAGGTTAGAGATTCCACATTGTTACCATGTCTTGGTTTATTTATTTATTTTTAAAGGTTAATGTGTGTTTAGACCCATTGTGTGTTTTTATATCAGAACCCTTCATTTATTCAGCTGTGTTTTGCAGATTTTTTGTTGTCTCTGGGTGGGGAGGTATATCTTGTGAAAATGCAGAATGTGCATTTGTCCCTGAATGGTCGGACTTCAACTTAATTGCATACATATGTAGTAATGCTTAGGCAGAGAGTATTGTAAAGGGAGCAAAGCTGAAGAAGCCTCTGTCCTTTAGGAACTCACAGTCTCATGTGCCAGCCTGCCTGCCCCCACCTGCAAACATAAAAATCAACTTGAGTGCTTAGAGGTTGAGTGTTTCAGAGGCAGCACCACATTGTTAACTAGATATCATATGTGTGTGTTTCTCTGTGTGTCAAGCGGTTGTCTGAGAGATCTTCTAAAGAAATAAAAAGAGGGAATATTTGACACATAGTCTCAATACTTCTCCTGCATTTCTGAATATTTTTCCCACTCTGTCCGGTGAACTTCTTTGTACTTAACTTGAGAATGAGACTGGAGATAAACCTGTAACGAGGCCATCCAAATTAGGGGAAAGTTGAGTCAAGAACTGAGTGAGAAAACTGATGTCCTTAGACCAAAAAGAATTTGAAAACGTTTGCCCAAAGTGAAGGCAATAGAAGCAGCTGTCAAAATATGAAGTAGGGTGTCAGGGGTCGCACTTAAGCGAAATGAGCAGAGAGGGCATGAACTGGAACAGACCCAAATGAACTTAGGGAAGGACGCGTCCAGTGTTTGTGTTGCCTTTTTATGTCTGAGCACGTGGGGTTAGCTGGCCGTGGTCAAAGGCTGCTGTGGGATAGCCGTGAAATCTATGCCTCCAGAACTGTATGTACACTGTTCTTTTACACAGGTAAGAGAACCAGCTTCATATTTAATACCTCAATTTAGCATGTTTTTAAAAGATAACAATAAATAAATGAAATTGATAATGTACCAAAGCAGATATACTTAATTTAGTTAAATATAATTCCGTAGCAGCATATTTAACATTTTATGAGAAAAAGGCAGGTTAATATAGATGAGTTTGGTGGGAGGGTGTGTGGGGTACAAAACAACAGGATGGTAAAACAAATAGAAGAAAGACATTTCAATAATGAAATTATGTAGTCCACTGGGAGTTTGTAATGAAGGATGAGAGCTCTGGTGTAACAGATACTATCTTCAAAATCTGATGTGTGTGTGTGTGTGAGGTCGTTCAGTCATGTCCGACTCTTTGCGACCCCATGGACTGTAGCCCACCAGGCTCCTCTGTCCATGGGATTCTCCAGGCAAGAATACTGGAGTGGGTTGCCGTTTCCTTCTCCAGGGGATCTTCCCAACCCAGGGATCGAACCCAGGTCTTCTGCATTGGAGGCAGACGCTTTAACCTCTGAGCCACCAGAGGATGAAAATTTTTCAACAAAGTTGAAAAACAGTGTTGGTGATCCATTGTTGAAATATAAGCTCACACTTTTCAGTAATCACAGCAAGTATGTTAGTTTGATTTTCATTGATACAGGCTGCCCATTGCCATGAAACAAAACCATAACTCAGCTCCGTCCTTGTCAGAGTCTTTTCTCTTTTGTGAGTACTATTTTTTCATAAAGTGAAAGTAGCTCAGTCGTGTCCACCTGTTTGCTACTCCATGGACTATACAGTCTATGGAATTCTCTAGGCCAGAATACTGGAATGGGTAGCCTTTCCCTTCTCCAGGGTATCCTTCCAACCCAGGAATCGAACCCAGGTCTCCTGCATCACAGGTGGTTTCTTTACCAGTTGAGATACCAAGGAATCCCTGTTTTTCATAAACATTACATTATGCATGTGACTAATGAAGACTATTGGCAGTTATTTTATTTTGCTTTGCTTTATTCTTGTGCTGTCAATGAAACAAACTTGGTTTACATTTGATGCCTTTTACCCAGTTTGAGAGTCCTGTAGATTTCAACTTATCCTGGTTACTGAGATAGATTGCAACTTGCAATATGTTAGTGGTGTCTTACATAATTTGGAGTAGAAAGAGTAAAGTGATTAAAATGTATGTTTTGAAAAAAACACTGCTAGGTAAGTCAGCAATTCCCAAGGTAAATAGGTTATGCACACTTCTTGCTAAGTTATAGGAACATTTCTGGGTTCACAAATCATTTAAAAACTGTGGGTGGGCAAGAGTGCTTTGGTCTAGGGTGCATCTGATAAGAGCACAGTTAGGCTAGGGGCTCTGAGAGGCACTGTAGAGTTTTAGTACATCCTTCCTACCATGAGAAGATGGCCTGGAAAAGTAAACAGATGGCAAAGGGAAGATATTGGTGAGAATAACAGTCCAGAGACTGAAGGAAAATTTGTCAGTGGTACAATATTTATTGTTCTCAGTCATGATAGGAACTATAGGGAAGAGGTCTCTTTGACGAGATTCTAGCATAGTTTTGTCATGTAAAACCATTCCATGAAAACCATTTTATACCTGCTTCTTATCCTACTGTATAAGACACAAATAGACAAGTACAGCCTAAACATAAGACATACATGTTTATATAAAACAAATATTTTTGCATGCATGAGAGAGAGAAAGACAGAATCCTTTATCCTTTCTAAAAGGTCCATCAGATTAAATGGCATTCTTCATTTCCTCTATAAAACACACTAATGCCCACAACACACTGATAACTCATGGCTTATAGCCCATTCTCCAGCATACCTGAGCACTTCCACTGTAATAATTGAGCTGTGTGTTTGTTTTTTCCTAAAAACTTGTATGCCTGAAGGACTTATAATTAAATGATACATTTAATTAAGTGTAATGAAAGTCAATTTATATTTGCATATTCCAAATATTTGTATTCACAGACAAGTGTAAAATCAGCTTGTTTTTTCTACGAGAAAGACATAGAATATCCTTATTGCACTCTGTTTCTGATTCAGTGACATTTTCACAGCTTTTATATGTTGATATTGGACTGAGGTAGTACTCTGCACTCATGCTGAATTGAACCTTTGAGACAGAATTTTGGGCAAAGTGGAAAGAAATACCTTTATTGCTTTGCCTGGCAGGGGAACATCTTGTGCCCTTTGCAAATTGTCCCAACCTGTGGGATTTGGTAAGGAGTTTTATAGCAGTGGTTGAAGGGCTTGGTTGCTGATAAGGATCAGAGTTTGTTCGATACCAGTAGTCCTTGAATCTGGCCTCAGGTAGGAGCTTCTCTGTTTCCTTGAATCTAGCCTCAGGTGGTCTCCCTATCTTCCCTGAAGAATTCATTAGGTACTTAGCATGGTCTATATGTTGGGGGGTTTAGTTCTGCAGAAGAGCTCGAAGATATTCTGTTGAGACTAAACCATGATCCTGTCCCTAGTCTGCACTATTCATTTATGACTGTGCCTCCCTTGTCAGTGCACCTCTCTCCTTCGTTGATTAGCAACTGTTTGAACCTGCCCTGGGCTTCCTTGGTGGTGCAGAGGTTAAAGCCTCTGCCTGCAATGTGGGAGACCTGGGTTTGATCCCTGGGTCGGGAAGATCCCCTGAAGAAGGGAATGGCAACCCACTCCAGTATTCTTGCCTGGAGAATCCCATGGACGGAGGAGCTTGGTGGGCTACAGTCCATGGTTGCAGAGTCTGACATGACTGAGTGACTTCACTTTCTTCTTTCACTTTCACTTTGGAGCTCAGGGAAGGTTATGGAGGCTGAACAGAAAATCTTCTGTGTACAGAAGTCCCACAGGCTCCTGCTGAGTTTCAGTACTCATTTTTTACAGGTAGATTCTTACTTCTTCACGATAATGTGTCTTGTTATTTGGCTTACAGTACTTTTTTCCCCTTGTGCATCTTGGTGTTTACACTTTTTTAATACCCTCATCTTAGGATGAGGTACTTGAGATATATAACACTGAGGGATGCAACCTTGCTGTTGGCCATCACTTCACTGTTTTATTGTTTGCGTAGAAAGCTCTATTCCATTTCTAATGGACCAAGTATCTAGGTTCTTATTTGCTTCCATTTCTTGCTTCTGTGATCCCTTAATATACTAGAAATTTATATTTCAGTCTCCAGAATGTACGATCACGAGGTTCATCTTATCTCTACTTTTGTACATAAATCCCCTTCTTTGGGAACTAGATCACCGGTATAAAATATTTCCCATTAATGGTCTCCTCCTGGTATCATTTGCTACTATATTCATTAAAAAATATAAAGGGAAATAAAAAGGAGCAGAAACATCTTTATTTTGTTGCTCTTTTTGTAGGTGATTGGCAAAAGTTAATTCAGAGTCAGCTGTTTAGTTTACACCATAAGACCCTCTGGTCTTTTCTTGGTGTTTTATTTAACTCACTGATTAATATAACACTTGTGTTTTTGTGTTGTGTGGTATAGATTATATCTTTTTTGCTATCTAAAATCTATGTAATTCTAAGAATCAAAAATTAATTTTGCAATTCTAGGAAATTGTTTACTATTGACTATCTGTATTGACTATATTCTTTAAGTTCCTTATTATATTTAAAGGGCAAAATAATATACTGTTTGACAGCTAAAAGTAAATTATGTTATTAATATATAAGTATATGCTCGATTGATGAATAACATCATTGAGGCTTAAGATATATTATGACATAATATTTTTAACTGATATGTAAGGAAGGTCAATGCTATCAGTTGTGTATTGCCACGTTAACTAGTGCTAATACTTTATATTACACTTTTTTCCAGAACTTTAGTGGATGACCTAGACCAAGAACTAATCCTCCTCAACTAGAAACATCATCAGTGGCTTAACTCTTAACACATAATAAATATTTAGATCATACTTCTGTGAGTTGTTCAGTAATTTGGGGAGGGTTTCAGAACATCTAATCCAAAGTAAAATAATTGCAGTGATTTTTATGGGAATCTTGAGTTTAATTACTGATGTTCTTAAAAAAGGTTATATGCTTTTTGGCAATTATTATAAGTGTCCTGAGGAATAAACGTGTAATTATAGAAAGCTGCTGCGTCCTTATTTAAGAACATTAAAAGACATAATGACACCTAAAATCTAGACTGTTACCTTCAACTCAAATGTATACAGACTTCCTGCATGCACTATTTTAGTTTCCATTTCTCACTCTCACTGATAATACTCTCCACAGTTTTAGCAGGAAGGTGGCACAGGTGGAACAGTTTTTCACCTAATCAAGTGAATAAAAAGATAGGCCCATGAAGCACAAAATATGTAGCTATCTGAAAATCACTGTGTTTGGTAAAGATTTTCTATATATTCCAGGAATTTTGAATACAAAGAATGTGTTCCTGTATTTTTAGAAAAGGAAAATTGTAAATTATTTTAAAACAACTGATGTGTTTGATGCTGTTCTCAAGTTCTACAAATTTTGTTTGTAAACATTAAAAGCTTTGGCTACTTCAAAAACAACTTGGGATTCTAAACCCATGATTTAATGAAGCTTCAAGTCTATGTCTAGACTGTCTGACATTCATGATGTCAGTAGAGTCTTGTAAAAGAATCATGAGGCATTAGCCAAAGGGAGAGACAGAAGAGGAGAAAAATAATCACTTGAGATGTAATTAACCTCCTGTACCTTCCAAGACATTGCTAGTGATGCCTAGGGGATGGGGAGGGAAATGAGAGCTCTGGAAAAATTGCTGCAGGGTTTTTCAGGGCATCTCTTCAGCTACTTCTGTTCAATAGACTGAATTTCTATTCTACGCTTCATTGAAGGCAATGCATATATTTCTGTGATTATGTGTGTCAAGCTGTTCCTGTGTTCCTTTTTAGGAAAAATCATATGAGAATTTCAAAAGGTCAATGATCCAAGGTATGTTAATACATATGGGAAGGTTAAGAAATACTAAAGAAGATATCCTGTGTTGCTTGATAACTGGAGAATACTGCACATTCAATTTTTAAATCTAAAAATATTTTTAAAGAGAAGAATTTAAAATACTTAGTTAGAAGATTAAAACCTAGAAAGCCCCTGAATGTTCTATGCATGCTTGAAAAGATGTATTCTGACACTGGCTTCAGTGTCATATAAATGTCAGCTAAGCCAATTTGGTTGATTAGTGCTTAAATTATCACCTTCCACCCTTTGTGCTATTGTGATTAATATTATATAGTTCACTTCCATATACCCAATATTATTTTCATTTTTATGTTAAAATTAGTAATGTTTAAATAGATTTTAAATAAGTCCTTTATGCTTATCAGCATATCTATTCATTTTCATGTTCTCCATTATTACCATAATACTTGATTTTTAACTAGAGCTTTTGTTTCAACCAACATAAAAATTTATTTAGTATTTCTTATAGGGCAATTATTTTTAAATTTCTGAATGCCTTTATTTAAAATCAAATGTTTTCCTTTTGATGATTCTGCTAAGAGAAATTTCTTGATTGACAGGATTTACACTTCTTGATCCCTGAGTTGGGAAGATCCCCTGGAGAAGGGCAAGGCCACTCACTCTAGTATTCTGGCCTGGAGAATTCAGTCCATGGGGTCACACTACTGAGGGACTTTTTCACTTTCACTCACACTTCTTTCTATCCCTAAAAAGTTTAATTCTTTTGTCTTTTGCCTTAGCCATAATTTTTAAGATTTTTTCACTGTATCTACTATATTTTTTCACTGAATCTGATGTTTCTCTTTCTCTTTCTGTCTGTTCTGAAGGT
The DNA here is from genome assembly GCA_006410515.1 of Procapra przewalskii. Lineage (NCBI taxonomy): Eukaryota > Metazoa > Chordata > Mammalia > Artiodactyla > Bovidae > Procapra > Procapra przewalskii. The sequence continues at coordinate 5,734,149 of SJYF01000047.1, forward strand.
TTTGTTTTTTAGCAGTGTGATTATTTTGTGCTAGGTATAGTTTTTTAGATTTGTTTTCATTACTTTTGTGGTTGTTTGCATTGATCCTGCTTGGACAGCCATGAGCTCTTCGGATAGGTGAGTTGACATCTTATATTAATTTATTATCTCTTCACATATTTATTCTGCCACATTTTATGTTGGCATTTCATTAATCCATATTGGATTATTTGATATTATCTTGCAGATCTCAGATTTTGAAAATATTTTTTGCACTCTTTTTCTGCATTTTGTTTCAGTTGGATTATTTCTATTGACATGTCCTAAAATTCACTATTGTCTCATGTCTAATATAATAATATGCCCATTGAGTGAATTTTTTATCCCTGATAATCATAATTTTACATCTAGCACTTATGTTTCATTCTTATCTTTAGATTTCTACCTGACTTAATTTCCCTGTTCATATATATTGTCTAAATTTTCCACTGCTGCTGCTGCTGCTAAGTTGCAGCAGTCGTGTCTGACTCTGTGCAACCCCGTAGATGGCAGCCCCAACAGACTGTTCCGTCCCTGGTATTCTCCAGGCAAGAATACGGGAGTGGGTTGCCATTTCCTTCTCCAATGCATGAAAGTGAAAAGTGAAAGTGAAGTCACTCAGTCGTGTCCAACTCTTAGCGACCCCATGGACTGCAGCCACTGGAATGGGTTGCCATTGCCTTCTCTGAAAATTTCCACTAGCTATTTTAATGCTCTGGTCAAATAGTTCTAAATCTGAGTCTTTTCTGAGTCTAGCTGTATTGACTGATCACTTTGTGTTGACTATTCATTCTCTTAACAATGGGTCACATTTTCTTGCTTTTTTCACATGTTTTATACTCTTTGGTTACATACTGGTCATTTTGTGGGTAGGAGTGAGATAAATAATACTGAAGCCCCAGAATCATGTTTATTCTTCTTACTAGAGTGGGGATTTCAGTCACATCTATTCTATAATTTAGCTGGGTCTAGATTTTGTTGTTGCTTTAGTTATATTTTTTTGTGCAGCTCAGTTTATTTTTGAACATAGGATTATAAGCTCTGTTTCTCAGTGTTGAGCTTTGAGGGCTGGATGTTTTGCTTCAGGTTTTCTGCCCTATATTTCTGCTTTATTCCACTACCCCCATTCCTGTCCCTAGGAAGGTCACTTCCAGTTGTTTTACCTCTGCTCCAAAGGTCAGTGGTATTTTGACCCTAAAGGGACCTCTCCAAAGTCACCTCTCACTTCATAATCTGTGAATTTACCAGATGACGATACTAACGACGTGGCAAGCACCAAATGTAAACAATATGAATGTATCAGTGTCTCACATCAGCGGAGACTCCCGAAGGAGGGACTTCACCATCCTGAGGTTGATGGTGGCAGGATAATTGGAGAAGAGGCAGGATTGCAGAAGGGAAAGTATTTATATGTTAATTACAGAAGGATTACACTGCATGTGAGTTGTCAACCAATTTGTTATAGTTGACCTATGACTGGCAGTTGAAGGTCTGCCAGAAAGAGAACTTCTTTTTCTAAATTTATTATAGCATGTCCTAAGTATTGCTTATATATGGGGTTATTTGAGATGTCAGTTAATGACAGAGGAAATTAGGAAGAGGCAGATGAAGGAACTTGATGGGGTGTCCTTGGTTCAGAAAGGGCTAGTGTCAGTTGTCACTCAGACATCACAAACTGGTTGCCCTTCTCACTGCAGATTGTCAATAACTTCACACCAACTATAAGGCATGGAATGTAAAGTGTTTTCATATTCTTGCTCTGCCCTCACATGATGTACAAAAGAAACCATTTGACTCTCAGCAGAGCCTTCACTCAGTCATCTGCCATACCATGAATACCTTAAAACTTTACTTGGTTTTCCTGTTCTCCTCTAGAACTCTATCCCGGCTGGTGCACCTGTGTCTCAGCAGGATGCTTTCTTGATTCTCTTCCCCTTCCCACAATTTTTGAGCTTCATTGAGGCCTATGAAAGAGTTGGCGGGGAGGGACGAACCTGCCTTGCATTTGAGGCACTCAGGTATTTCATACTCTCCAGGGAGCCCTCACTCGTCCTTTTCTAATACACTAAAACTTAATCATGCCTTTTCTGCATCTTTGGTAGTTTCCCCCTCCTTTTTCTGATCGGTGAGAAGAAAGCAACTTATGTCCATCACAACTTAGCTTGCTTTGCAATATCAGCTCTTTAGTCCTAAAATAAACAGGATTTGATTGGTAATGAATTTTGTTCTCATTGTTAAAATGACTTTTTATTTCTCTAGTGAGATTCCCTAAATACAGATAACACTTTTTCTGCCAGCCTTTTAATTTTTGCTTGAAACTACACATTCGAGACACTATGTTGTGGCAGTTGTGGATTCTGAATTTTTTTTTTCTGAATTTCTGTCTCCTCCTTGGTGTGTGTGTGCATTGCTCATGTCTATGCTTTGTGGTTGTTTTTTTTTAATTCTTAGTTTAATTTTTTGATCTGCTTCTCAGGAGTTTCCCACATCATAGAGGCAAGCTAGTTATCTGGGACAGAATTTATGTTAATATTTTTTCTGACTGGAAGGATTCCACTCTGTACTGTTGAATCTCTAAGAGGCTTGGAGACGGCACCCAGAGTTCAACCATATTCAAATTCTGTCTTAGCTTTTACTTTGTTCTTAGTCTTCTCGGATCCTCCTTGTACACATACAGAATTTCCCAGTAAAATACATGAGAATGGCTTATTTTGCCTTTTGCAGTTTCCTTCCTTTACTGGAAACTCCATTAAAATTTTGGACTCTGTGTCACTTACCCCATGCCATTTGTATCCCAAGTTCAATGGTGATCCCATGGCAGAGTTGCATGTTTCCCTCATTCCTTTCCAAGTGAGTTTGCTATTTAACCTTACTGTGCTCTCCACGGCATATTAATTCTTCCTCCTCTGGTAGTAAGTCTACTGAGTTTTCCTTCCAGCTTTGTGGTTTACGATAGAATACCAAAAAAGTTTATGTCTAGTGATGTCTAATTTTATTGATTAGTGCTCTGTACTTTTGAACTTTATATGTAAACAGAAACATAGAATTTATTAGTGTCTGAATTCACTTATATTGTTACATGTGATGGTATTTTGGTATTTTTTCTTGCTGTACAGTATTGTTATGGAAACACACCATGCTGTTTAGTTCAGTTCAGTCGCTCAGTCTTGTCTGACTCTGCGACCCCATGAATCGCAGCATGCCAGGCCTCCCTGTTCATCACCATCTCCCGGAGTTCACTCAGACGCACGTCCACCAAGTCCGTGATGCCATCCAGCCATCTCATCCTCTGTTGTCCCCTTCTCCTCCTGCCTCCAATCCCTCTCAGCATCAGAGTCTTTTCCAATGAGTCAACTCTTCGAATGAGGTGGCCAAAGTACTGGAGTTTCAGCTTTAGCATCATTCCTTCCAAAGAAAGCCCAGGGTTGATCTCGTTCAGAATGGACTGGTTGGATCTCCTTGCAGTCCAAGGGACTCTCAAGAGTCTTCTCCAACACCACAGTTCAAAACCATCAATTCTTCAGCGCTCAGCCTTCTTCACAGTCCAACTCTCACATCTATACATGACCACAGGAAAAGCCATAGCCTTGACTAGACGGACCTTAGTCGGCAAAGTAATGTCTCTGCTTTTGAATATGCTGTCTAGGTTGGTCATAACTTTTCTTCCAAGGAGTAAGCATCTTTTAATTTCATGGCTGCAGTCACCATCTGCAGTGATTTTGGGGCCCCCCAAAATGAAGTCTGACGCTGTTTCCACTGTTTCTCCATCTATTTCCCATGAAGTGATGGGACCAGATGCCATGATCTTCATTTTCTGAATGTTGAGCTTTAGGTCAACTTTTTCGCTTTCCTCTTTCACTTTCATCAAGAGGCTTTTTAGCTCCTCTTCACTTTCTGCCATAAGGGTGGTGTCATCTGCATATCTGAGATTATTGATATTTCTCCTGGCAATCTTGATTCCAGCTTGTGTTTCTTCCAGCCCAGCATTTCTCATGATGTAGTCTGCATAGATGTTAAATAACAGGGTGACAATGTACAGCCTTGACGGATTCCTTTTCCTACTTGGAACCAGTCTGTTGTTCCATGTCCAGTTCTAACTGTTGCTTCCTGACCTGCATACAGATTTCTCAAGAGGCAGGTTAGGTGGTCTCATATTTCGATCTCTTTCAGAATTTTCCACAGTTTATTGTGATCCACACAATTAAAGGCTTTGGCATAGTCAATAAATCAGAAAGAGATTTTTTTTTCTGTAACTCTCTTGCTTTTTCCATGATCCAGCAGATGCTGGCAATTTGATCTCTGGTTCCTCTGCATTTTCTAAAACCAGCTTGAACATCAAGAAGTTCATGGTTCATGTATTGCTAAAGCCTGTCTTGGAGAATTTTGAGCATTACTTTACTAGCATGTGAGATGAGTGCAATTGTGCAGTAGTTTGAGCATTCTTTGGCATTGCCTTTCTTTGGAATTGGAATGAAAACTGATCTTTTCCAGTCCTGTGGCCACTGCTGAGTTTTCCAAATTTACTGGCATAGTGAGTGCAGCACTTTCACAGCATCATCTTTCAGGATTTGAAACAGATCAATTGGAATTCCATCACCTCCACTAGCTTTGTTTGTAGTGATGCTTTCTAAGGCCCACTTGACTTCACATTCCAGGATGTCGGGCTCTAGATCAGTGATCACACCATCATGATTATCTGGGTCATGAAGATCTTTTTTGTACAGTTCTTCTGTGTATTCTTGCCACCTCTTCTTAATATCTTCTGCTTCTGTTAGGTCCAGACCATTTCTGTCAATTATTGAGCCCATCTTTGCATGAAATGTTCCCTTGGTATCTCTGATTTTCTTGAAGAGATCTCTAGTCTTTCCTTCCCATTCTGCTGTTTTCCTCTATTTGTTTGCACTGATCAATGAAGAAGGCTTTCTTATCTCTTCTAGCTATTCTTTGGAACTCTTCATTCATATGCCTATATCTTTCTTTTTCTCCTTTGCTTTTAGCCTTGCTTCTTTTCACAGCTATTTGTAAGCCTCCCCAGGCAGCCATTTTGCTTTTTTGCATTTCTTTTCCATGGGGAAGGTCTTGATCCCTGTCTCCTGTACAATGTCACAAACCTCCATCTATAGTTCATCAGGCACTCTATCTATCAGATCTAGGCCCTTAAATCTATTTCTCACTTCCACTGTATAATCATAAGGGATTTGATTTAGGTTATACATGAATGGTCTAGTGGTT
>SJYF01000047.1:5780626-5793455 GCA_006410515.1 Procapra przewalskii
ATATAGTAAAGTGGCAGGATATAAAATCAACACCCAGAAATCCCTTGCATTCCTATACACTAATAATGAGAAAGTAGAAAAAGAAGTTAAGGAAACAATTCCATTCACCATTGCGAAAAGAATAAAATACTTAGGAATAAGCCTACCTAAAGAAACTAAAGACCTATATATCAAAAACTATGACACACTGATGAAAGAAACCAAAGAGGACACTAATAGATGGAGAAATATACCATGTTCATGGATTGGAAGAGTCAATATAGAGAAAATGAGTATACTACCCAAAGCAATCTACAGATTCAATGCAATCCTATCAAGCTACCAGCAGTGTTTTTCAGAGAACTAGAACAAATAATTTCAAGATTTGTATGGAAATACATAAAACCTCGAATAGCAAAAGCAATCGAGAAAGAAGAATAAAACTGGAGGAATCAGCTTGCCTGACTTCAGGCTCTACTACAAAGTCACAGTCATTAAAACAGTATGGTACTGGCACAAAGACAGAAATATAGATCAATAGAACAAAATAGAAAGCCCAGAGATAAATCCACACACCTATGGACACCTTATCTTCGACAAAGGAGGCAAGAATATCCAATGGAGTAAAGACAGTCTAACAAGTGGTGCTGGGAAAACTGGTCAACCACTTGTAAAAGAATGAAACTAGATCACTTTCTAACACCATACACAAAAATAAATGCAAAATGGATTAAAGATCTAAACATAAGGCCAGAAAAGGCATATTTTAAATATGTAATCCAGGGGACTACCTAGTTGCCCAGGGGTTAGAATGTGATGCTTTCACATCCCTGGTGGCTCAGAAGGTAAAGCATCTGCCCATAATGAGGGAAACCAGGGTTCAATCCCCAGGTCAGGAAGATCCCCTGGAGAAGAAAATGGCAACCCACTCCAGTACTCTTGCCTAGAAAATTTCATGGGTGGAGGAGCCTGGTGGGCTACAGGCCATGGGGTCACAGAGAGTCAGACACGACTGAGCGACTTCACTATGGAGGCTGAGCTTGATCTGTGGTCTAGGAAGTAAGATCACATAAGCCATGAGGTGTGACCAGGAAAAAAATAAATCTGATAAAGCCCATCATGAGTTGCAAGATAACCCAAGAGAATTAAGAAAGATGGCAGGCTTCTAAGAGAAAAGCCAGGACACAAGGAATGTATGCCTTTTGGAGAGCACAGAAGAGGAAGCAGTCATACAAGGCAATAAGATGACACTGTTGGGAGACGTAAAAATACACTTAAAATAAAAACTGTTAATAGGCATGATGTTCTGTGAGAAAATAGAACATTAGAGAGGATTCACAGAGGATATGACATTTTTAAAGGTCAAGATGCAGTTGCATAAAACAGAATCTGCTTTGGCTGGTTTAAACAGAAAGAGATGTATTTACTGTGTACTTAGGTCACCTGCTAAATCTTTAGGAGAGCTGGGGAAGCAAGTTAAAGTGGGCTTTTAAGAATGGCTCCAAAGCCACACTCCAGTCCTCACCCATTGAGGAACTCCATCTTCTTCTATGATGGTCAATCTGCCTGACCAAATTGGCACGTTTCAGCAACATCTGGAACTAGAGCCAAGTCACCACCCTGCAATCAAGAAGAAGACAGGAATTGGAGCAGTTCCTATCCTGTCATCCTCATCAGCAGATCCAAGGCCCTGTACCTGTGACGTCCATGAAGCCAATGACTATACATGACAACTGCTGCTGGTATTTTTTCAGGAAACTCCACCCAAACCTTATCTGCCAGTAAAAATAACATCAGAAGTAAATTCTCTGTCTCCCTTGTGACTTCCAAATTTAGAGCATGTTTGACTGATAGATCCCTTCTAGCCAACTCAGGCTACAAAATTCTAGAAAATGTAGTTTACACCAGTCTCTAGGGGAGGAGGCCTTTGCATTAGAAGGAAGTTAAGATGGTGGTTAGCACCATTTCTCCATAGACAGTATCATAATGTAGGAACTGAGCCCTAAATAGGAAAGTTTCAGGAAGGGAAACTGGGAGGGGATATTAGGCAGAGGAACCAATACTTGCAACAGTAAAGAAAGAAAATAAAAAACAAATTGGGAATTTATTTTTGGGAAGATTAACTTGATTGGATGATTAGAAAATGGGTGGGAGAAGCAGAAGGTTTTGCATATACCTGGGTTTTCTTTAGAAGAAATGAGGAGATGAGATACAAAAAAGAGCCAAGTCTTACTATTAAAAAAAATACAGTTGAGATATTAAAGATCAATGACGTTTTAGTGGTTTTTAATGTTCTTCCTACCAGGATCATGATGTACTCATGTATATTGTAGCTCCCCAGCATGAAATCTAGGTTATAATGTAGAAAGAGTGCTCAGCTTATCTTTGTGCCTGGCCTGAATATCATAGTGACCAAGATGTAGTTTAAAAAACAACAAAAAAGCCTTAAAACTGAATATAGACTTATTTGATATGTAGTGTGTACTTTAGCTTTCTGTATCAAGTGAACTCAAGAAACAGAATCTTAAAACAGTTGGAAAGATTCTTAGGAAAATATATTGGGAATTACTGAGTTATACATTCTCATGGGCTATTGTAAAATGCTCAGATTTTATAAACTAATGTGCAACTTGAATATTCATATTGGTGACATATTATGTACTGTTTTTTCACAATTATTTGACAAATGAAGTACATTTTCCAAGGTGGAAAGTACACTTTTCAAAATGGAGGGCTAGTGTTTCATGAAATAGATTGTGGATATACTGACTTAAAGTCATTGAATTTCTCAAGTATTCTGAGACTCTTTGGGAAATAATACACTTTAAAAATTTGGGTTAAATCATCATTTAGTTTTTCTTTGGCTATTTATATTCATTTTTAATGTGCTTTCCTTGAGCATTTACAAAACTAGGCAGTTCTTTATTTAACTTGGCAGCTGGAAAGGGAAGATAGCATGCACAATTAAATTTATAGATTATTTTTAAAACACCTTTTATCCATTTTCTGTACACTTCCTTACATAGCAAACATCTTCTAAGAAGTGGTAAACATTTGTAAAGTGTGCAGTATCTGGTCTCCTTTCTTATGCCTTCCCTACTGGGATTAGAAAACATAAGTTCTGTATGTGGCTGAAAGCTCAGAAGTGGGACAAATAAAACAAAAGTTTTCAAAATTCCATAGGTGGAATTTGATCATAATTATCTCAAATGATTAAGAATACTGATTTTAAAATATGGAAGAGGGTTTAAGTTGATATTTTATTTTTTTTTATTTTTTTATTTTTTTTAAAGTTGATATTTTAGAAGATGTAAAAACTAAAACTGCTAAAGATAAATTGGGCAAAGTTAAACAAGAAAGGAAGACTTTATTCAGGTTTACTGAAACAGAGTAGAAATGCAGTTTGAAATGTAGGATTGGAGGGTTTTTAAAAACTAGGTTGAAATTTCTTAGGACATCTTTTTTGATAATTTGGCTTTGCTCCTAAGAAAAGTAACCTCTCTTATTTTCATGACAGGAGGTAATTTTACAACTTGGAGCAAGTTGTTCTACCAAAGTTAAACTCCCAGTCTTCCCACAGACATTGAAGGTAGGGGTTCTATGTTCCCTGATGATTACATTTTAAAGGAAGAGCTTCCAAGTCCTTGAGAAAGACACGTCTGGGTTGTAAAACTTGCAAGAAATCTTAAAAACAATTTACATCTAGAGGTGCACTGAAATGATTTACAAATAAATGCTTTCTAAAGTAAATGTTCTAAGAAAAGAGAGATCAGGGATCTAGAAGCAGGAAGAACACTGCCTCAATTATAGTTGAGCGGAGGGGAAGATTGAAGCTGCCATGGGCACAAAATATCACCAGAGATGTTGGATGTGGAATTTTCTGGGCCTCTTCACAGTATTAAATTAGAAATATATGCATTCCCAAATCAGTAGAAGCTTATATATTCTCAGGGACTGGGCTAAACCAATACTTCTACCATCTCTCTGTTTTCAATTTAGCTGTTCATTGAAAGAGGGCTTCCCTCAAGCTCTGCTGCTGCTGCTAAGTCGCTTCAGTCGTGTCTGACTCTGTGCGACCCCATGGACGGCAGCCCACCAGGCTCCCCCATCCCTGGGATCCTCCAGGCAAGAATACTGGAGTGGGTTATCATTTCCTTCTCCAATGCGTGAAAGTGAAAAGAAAGCCAAGTTGCTCAGTTGTGTCTGACTCCTAGCGACCCCATGGACTGCAGCCTACCGGGCTCCTCTGTCCATGGGATTTGCCAGGCAAGTGTACTGAAGTGGGTTGCCATTGCCTTCTCCGTCCCTCAAGCTCATTTAGTAGTAAATCCACCTGTAATGTAGGAGACCCTGATTCATTGAAAAGCAGAGCAAGACAGAAAAAAAATTTCATGCCTCTCCTTTCATATCACACTCTGAAACAATTAAAATAGTAAAATCCATCATATTCTAAAATTCCCATTGCAAATTAAAAATAACTATATGCTTCCCTGGTAGCTCAGCTGATGAAGAATTTACCTGCAATGCAAGAGACCCCAGTTTGATTCCTGGGTCAGGAAGATTCCATGGAGAAGGGATAGGCCACCCATGGGTTTCCTGGTGGCTCAGATGGTAAAGAATCCACAGCAATGTGGGAGACCTGAGTTTGATTCTTGGCTTGGGAAGATCCCCTGAAGGAGGGCATGGCAACCCATTCCAGTAGTCTTGCCTGGAAAATCCTCATGGGCAGAGGAGCCTGGCAGGTGGTAGTCCATGGGGTCAGACAGGACTAAGAAACTTTCACTTTCCCTGTACTATATACTTATGGACATGGTCAGCCTTATCTCAGATGTGCTTATGTTTTGGGTTGGCCAAAAAGTTCATTTGGGTTTCTCTGTAAAATTGTAAGGAAATATCTGAACAAAGTTTTTGGCCAATGCAATACAAATCTGGTCAGCCATCTTATTTTATACAACTTTTGCCATTGATTGTACTTGAACCTCACTGGGATTTCACTGTACACTCCAGGCTATACAAATCTGCTTGTGCCCCTACTATGACACCCAGGCAATATGTTCTTAATCAAGAGTCTTGATACTAATGTACTAATATTCTCAGGGTGATATTTTTAGTTAACTAGGATTTGTGATTCATGTTCTCCTTTTTGTATAAAATTATTTTGACAAGATTATAAACATTTTGCTGCACGCACTTTTAGGTGTTACAGAGTTGTGAGTAAAAATGTTATCCATAGTTATTAGTGGTTCTGCTCATTGGAACCCACGGAAAAGTCCATGATGGAATGCACATTATATTCACAGCCTCCCTCTTTTCTGTGTATCCTTGAGGCTTTCTAAATGTGTGATGCTTGTCATATCTGGCTTTCTTTCTTTTGAAAATGAGTTCATTTTGAGAGTCCTATTAGGTGCTCATGGACTCAGATTTCTGACTAACAACTCATACATTTTCTTAACTATACTTAGACAGGCCTGATTTCCAGTTTAGGTTTCATCTGGGTTCTGTAATTCTTGATTTTTGATGGTATAAGTGTCTTCTTCTTGCTTGCTCTTCCTCTTTCTATCTTAAATTCCATGAGTTCAGTGTGTGAAATTGTGGTCCTGCAGATGTGCTCATTGTAAATAGGGATACAAGTTTCAGTTTTTACTTCATATAAATATTGCATACAATTTTCATGAATAATTAGACCATTGATATATCATGCAACTAACAAGAAAGGCAAGGGCCATACACGGCTCACTTGCATTTGCAAACTGCTATTTTACTATTCTCTATCTTGTGTCAATCTAGTAATTTCGTTAACTAGTGAATGAAATGAACTTCAATTCTTATTCCCATTAAGGAAAGAAAATTATACATAGCTAGCTATTTATATATACACACACACATATGCCCATAAATATACACATACATATATGTATGTATGTTTACATATAAAAAGCTAAGAAAACATTAAGAATCTGTCTTACACAGATATGTCAGTTATTTTCTGTTGCTTTTTTGGTACTTACTATTTTCACAATATTTTTATGAATATAGCAAAATTGCACATTTCCTTATAATTAACTGACAGCTTTTTCACTTTATATTTGGGCTCCTTTAACAGAAACTGTCAATCTTTGGAAGAAAAATATAAAATTATTCTATTTTTCCTAAATAAAAAATCATGGCAAGGAGGCAGAAGGTGAAAAAAGATTTCATATCCAAGAATCCTGCCTTGTTGTTTGTTTTTTTTTTAATTTTCTCACTTGGTAATCGTGGGCCAACTACTTGATTATGGTCAATGTTTCCTCATCAGTAAGATGCAGCCGGTAATAACGTCTTAAAGGTTTGTTGCAAGAATTAAAGAGCATAATCATTATAAGCCTGCCTGATGCTGTGTCTGGGACTTAGCACTTCCATTGTTGATTACGTTCCCTTGTAACTCTCTCAAAAATGTCAACTATTGGCAAATCAGATCTGTGTGAAATAAACTTAATAAAACTGTTAAAATTACATAGAAATGGACTTATCAAATGTTAATTGTATCTTCTTCAATCCCTTTTGTATTTAAATTTTGAATAAAACACTTACCACTTTCTATCTTGGGTTGTGGTTGTTATCTACATAGCTTGTGTCTCCTATTATAGTATGAAATCTTTGATCAAAAGTATATCAGGATTATCTGTGTTTCAAGGAATGCCTCTGGGAAGAGTTTTGCCCAAAGTACATTCTTAATAAGTAATTCTAGTGTTTTAAATTTGAGGGTGCAGCTATTTATATAACTTTTCCTCAATAATATATTTTTATAAACAATAAAAGTATGTACTACTTTAATAGCTTATTAGGAAGAATTGACAATATACTGCAGATGGTGATTGCAGCCATGAAATTAAAAAAACACTTACTCCTTGGAAGGAAAATTATGACCAACCTAGACAATATATTCAAAAGCAGAGACATTATTTGCCAACAAATGTCCGTCTAGTCAAGGCTATGGTTTTTCCAGTGGTCATGTATGGATGTGAGAGTTGGACTATAAAGAAAACTGAGCACCGAAGAATTGATGCTTTTAAACTGTGTTGTTGGAGAAGACTCTTGAGAGTCCCTTCGACTGCAAGGAGATCCAACCAGTCCATTCTAAAGGAAATCAGTCCTGGGTGTTCTTTGGAAGGAATGATGCTAAAGCTGAAACTCCAGTACTTTGGCCACCTCATGAGAAGTGTTGACTCATTGGCAAACATTCTGATGCTGGGAGGAATTGGGGGTAGGAGGAGAAGGGGATGACTGAGGATGAGATGGCTGGATGGTATCACGGACTCGATGGACATGAGTTTGAGTGAACTCTGGGAGTTGGTGATGGTTAGGGAGGCCTGGCGAGCTGCGATTTATGGGGTCACAAACAGTAGGACACGACTGAGTGACTGAACTGAACTTAACTGAACCTTTAAAATTTTTATTTCCCAAGTTTCATTTTCCTCAATTTAGCTTTTAATCTTCAATATTAACAAACACATGCAAACATAAGTCTCATTCCTTTCTGTATCTCCATGTGCCTCTTAGATGTATTGCTTCTGTTGTGAGGAACAATCAAGGTAAATGATGTTGCATTATTATGTATGACAGAGCAGCAGAGCACTGTTGGGTCCAATTCAGTTAGTTTCTACGTGTTCTTTATGAGCTTCCACACATAGAAGCAGGGGGTTTATATGTTCAGAAATAGTTATATATCCCAACCATGTAAATTCTCTGCTATTTTTAATGGAGCACAGGCTTTGCCACATGCAACCTCATCAACTATGTGTCTCGGGGATAAATAAATGATCAAGGATACCTAGCTGGCAAGATTTTCACTTTAATAAGTAATAGCACTCAAAGGGAAAAAATGTTTAAAAGTTTCCAAATATGCCAGAAGCATATTAGAACACTTAGAAGAAATCATGAGCAGTGACTCCCTCAAGCTGCATTTTACTTCAATTTAGCTAATGTAAAACCATTTTTTTCTGCAGAATAGACAGATTGAGACAGCAATGGGTATCAGGAGCTTTGGATTCCATTCTTGATCCTCTTTTTAACTTAAATTATTTCAGCATGTTCTTTAATGATTTAAGGCCCTTTTTATTCCTTCTAGAAAAGCAGGATTGAAGCATCTTCCACTAAGTGAACAGGAGAGCATTGATAAAGGAAATAGGTTTTAGTTTCTTATGTAAAAATCACTGAGTGATAGTAGTATGAATGGTACATAAATTTAGACCTCTTAGACTGTCATCTAAAAGATTGAGGAAAGCAGTACTTTGAACACAAGAGTCTGAAAATACTTTAGGAATGGTATGATTATTGCAATTTGCATAGTTTATTGCTTTATTATTGTTGTTTCTTATATATTGATCATACCCATCCAACTCTCTAACAATAGAAACAACAACAAAAAGTATTAGGAGAAGAACAAACAAAAGAGAGATTTGAGAAAAATGTTTAACTTCGATTCATTATTTCATCATGACATTTCCCCACAATAACGTTATAACAGGGTATAAGGGTATCTTGTTGATAGGATCCTGGGAACTGGGGTGCCCTGGCAATGGTGTGTTTGTGTTCTTCAATTATTACTACTTATGGGATAGATCTCATTATTATTCCAGTTTTGCAGGTAAGGAATTAGAGGCTCAAAAAAAGTTAAAAAAAAAAAGGTTACAGACAAATTATTTTTAGATTTAGAATTTGGCTCTGTTGATAGAATAATACAATTTGTTCTTAATAATATTTTTTAAATTCATTAACTATGTAAAGACAGAGCTCTAAGTGAACAGTTATTATTTAGAAATATATATATATATATATAAACTGCTAAGTATACAAATGAAAAATTGCTTTTAATTAGATCTTGGGCTTTCTGCATGCTAAACAACACTCTTTAGTTTTGTTAAAAAATATACAAGTTCATCATTAAAAATATTTATTTTATTACAAGAGTATTTTATTATAGTTCTATTCTTTATGGTGAAGATATTGAGAATATAAGAAAAAGCCATCTATTATTATTTGCCAATATATGTATTATTAAACATGTGTTTATTTTTTGTCTAGATGTAAAAATCAAGAGTCTAAGATGCAAATCAGAGAAGCTAATTTTGGGAAAGTTAAAAATATGAGACTTCATCTTATTTCTTTATATCATCTAATTCTACATTTTCTAAAATGTGCTATAGGAAATTCAATTTAGCAGAAGAATAATACAGGTTATTGGTTAAAAAAACATCCCAAGATAATAAGCTAGGAAATTCTGAGTCAAATAGTTTTATTTACTTCAGGGTGATAGGATCTTTAGTTGTAACAGTGGATACTTAAAATTTCAAGAGGTAATTGTAGAGAGCAGTACTTCCCAAGATCATTTGACCCTACAACATTGATCATAGAGCATCTTTTAGGAATGTACCTTGGAAAATAAAGATCCAATTTAATGCTGTGTTAGAACATAGGCAACCTAGAAAGTTAGCCACACATTTGTTATGGTTTCTCCCTAAATGCTAAATTACAGGAAAGTCATGATTTTGGCCCAAATATAAATGCTCTGTATTTTGTTGTTGTTGTTTTTTAATTGTTGTGTCCTATTTATTTATTTATCTGCACCAAGTCTTAGTTGTGGGACACAGGATCCTTAGTATTTTTGTGGCATGCTAGACCCTCCAGTTAACGACTTTTCATTAGGGCATATGCAATCTAGCTCCCTGACTGTGGAGCTATGGCCCCTTGCATTGGGAGCTTGGAGTTTTATCCACTGTACCACCAGAGAAGTCCTGCTCTCTCTTGTTAATTAAACTGTGTTCCAAATCCTTTAGTTATCAGATAAATATTATGCTTTTAAAAATAACAACAACAACAAAAAAAAAGGAGCTAGTTTTCTAACCTCAACGTTTTTCCCTTAAGAGCCAGTGTGGAGTTTCCAAACCACTAGCTTTTAAATTAAAATAGATCTTGTGTTCCTGTGTTTTGTGTGCTTAGTCATTCAATCATGTCTGACTCTGTGCGGCCCCATGGACTGTGGCCCTCCAGGCTCCTCTGTCTGTGGAATTTTTCACACAAGAAGAATGGAGTAGGTTGCCATTTTCTACTTCAGGGAATCTTCCTGACCCAGAGATCTAATTGAGACAAAAGAATTTTGAGACATAAAATAAGGACGAGATAATTTTGTTTTGAGACATTGTATGGATAGGATTATCTCTTCCAAATCATATACACCAGGATTATTTTACTTTGTAATGTAATACAAACAAACCCAAAATGGTAGCTTACACAAATAAACTTTATTTTCTCTTCATCTTTCTGGTTAGCTATAAAGGATGAGCTTTCTGCACTTTTACTTGTGCGCATATGTTTCCAATTCCAGGATCCAGATTGAAAACAACTCCTAACTATTGCATATATCTCTTGTTTTGTTAAGGCATATGTAACTACTGCTCAGAGGCAATGGTTAAAGCCAGCTTCAGTGGCTAAGCCTGATATCCCTGGCTTCCCTGGTAGCTCAGATGGCAAAGAACCTGCTCACAATGCAGAAGACCCAGGTTCAATCCCTTGGTTGGGAAGAGCCTCTGGAGAAGAGCATGGCAACCCACTCCAGTATTCTCTCCTGGAGAATTCCAGGAACAGAGGAGCCTGATGGGCTGCAGTCCAAGGGGTTGCAAAGATTTGGACACAACTGAGCAACTAACTACTCAAGCCTGTTATCAGTGGATAGACAGGGACCTTGTTTCTCCAGTTAATATTTCAATGGGGAGCAGTCTTTAAATCTTACAGGAAAACAGAAACTTTTTACAAATAAAGTGTCTGACTCTTTGCAACCCCATGGACTGTAGCACACAAATTCCCTCTGTCCATGGGACTTCCCAGGCAAGAACACAGGAGTGGGTTGCCATTTCCTCCAAATTTTATGTAGTAATATTTATTATAGGAAAGAGCAGGGTTTGTTTTGTGTCATGTTCACAAAGACTTTTCAACTCCTATTTATATGTATTATTTATTTTTTTTCTGTAATGCATTCTTACTTATAGGGAGTGTTTCAGTCAGTTATGAATTGATTTTTAATTCAGTTTTATTCCAAGTGTACTATTGTGATATATGGTAATACTGGCTATCTTGTACACTCTTTTCACAGAAATTTGAAATGCTGACTTTTCTTATATTCTAAATACAAATTTCGTACTTATAAATTTTACATTGATGTACTTGTTTAATACTTAGTAATAACACATAATTTGTCACTAACCTTTTAATGTATGTTTCTATATATGCAGCATTTTGTATTTATCTTTTGTATTTTCTATATTTTCCTATTACATTCATGAATCTCTTGTACAATCTTTTCTCCTAATAAATTTTAGGATAATCTGATTGGTATCACTAAAGTATCTGGATAGATCTCTAATTACAATTGCAGTAATATTGTAGAGTAATTTCAGGAGAAATGATGTTTTATTTATCTCAGTATTTCTTGGGCTATATTCCCAGTTATAGAGAATTAGCAAAAGAGCAAACTATTAAATAAGCCTGATATATTATAGACAGTATTTTGAAACAATAGATGACTAATACTTTTTCAGACCTTGTGAATATGACAGTGTGTTGTTCCAGTCTCCCATGTGGGGAGCATAATTTACTGACCCCACCTGTACACCTCCGGGTCCCTTGCTGCCTACACATTCCCCTGGAGATTCCAGGCCATGACTGAATATGGCAGAGCTATTAAGGAGGCTCATTTGGGCAAGATGTTAACTCCTCCAATAGCTAACTCGGGAAGGAAAACTCGTTGCATTAGCCAAAACTTTCTTGAAACTTGGTTTCTACTGTCTGAATTTTTTTGTTTGTTTTGTTTTTACTCTGTCTTTCTCTCTCCCCTTCTGTAAGTGTCAGACTTTCATTATGGTTTGAAGGTGCTTTCCTTCTCACATCCCCAGCAAATTTATTATGCATGTAATCATGTCTTAGGATCTTCTTTAAATAACTCAGACTAGCATACAGTGGAGACGTGACAGAATTCATTCATTTTTAAGTCTGCAGGTGTCATTGTCTCTAAGCACTCTGAAAGTGCCTTCTAAATGTTTATACGGTTGGATTTGAGTAGGCATTTAGTTCTTTGAACATTAATTTAAATCCAGTCTAATAGTCACAATGTGCACATTTTGTTCAGGAAGACTGGAAAGCAGTTCTGTTTTTTTGGTTTCCACATGACATTCTATCTTGAATATATATAGAAGTATGTCATTTAGTGTTTGAATTATAAAATTTATCACTTCGTAATTTGCCTAAAAAGCCAGAATAAAGAATATAAGCAATATCTAACTACTACATAAGTGAAATATTTTAACATTACTAAGTATTTCAGGCTATCAAAGTTATGCTAATTAAAACAGAGTGTTTTCACTTCTTCTGCCAAGTGTTCAGATTGCACATTTTTAACATAATACTGATATATTATGCTTGTAATACAGATTAATGGAAAGTAATAGCTCAGTCAGTAAAGAATCACCTGCAGTGCAAGAGACCCAAATTTGACCCCTGGGTTGGGAAGATCCCCTAGAGAAGGAAATGACAAAACACTCCAGTATTCTTGCCTGGAAAATTCCATGGCAGGCTACAGTCCATGGGGCCACAATAGTTGGACATGACTTAGTGACTGAACCATCACCAATTTTAGACATAAAATATGCAGCTCAACTCCAGAAAAATAAATGACCCAATCAAAAAATGGGCCAAAGATCTAAACAGGCATTTCTCCAAAGAAGACATACGGATGGCTAACAAACACATGAAAAGATGCTCAACATTACTCATTATCAGAGAAATGCAAATCAAGACCACAATGAGGTACCATTTCACA
>SJYF01000047.1:5813777-5825201 GCA_006410515.1 Procapra przewalskii
TAGTAGAGAAATATAGTAGAGAAATAGAAGCTTAAAATTTTAGTGTATAATTTTAATATTCTCAAAATAGTATTTGGAGATAGAAAAATTATCTGATTTCTAATACTCTCATTTTAATCAATGAAACTTTATAATGCTATCTAGACTTGTATCTTTGTCTTGTGTTTATTTTCAATTCTTTTCAGTGTTGCATAGTTATTTCACTGTTTTTATTGAATAGTTTAAGTGAACATTTTCTTCAGTTATTTAATTAAAATCTAGACAGATAACATGTTTCATCCTAGGAATGGCACTATAAGATTTCTTATCTTGTAACACTGTGTTATGTTAACAAAATGTTATGTCATGAAATAATGTTTTGATGTGGTCGACTTACATCTATTTTAACATCTACTAAAACTTAATATTACAAAAGTGTGCATTTGCAAATTAGATTTGCTCTCAGTCAAGAATTAGCATGATAATTAGGGTGCCAAGGTATATATATCTTTGCTTGTATATATGATTGAGCATATGTAGGTGGGTATGTACAAGAGCACATTTTTAGCACTTATTGATTTTCTCATTGATATTCATAAATTTCTGTTCATGTTTACCTTTCAGTTTTTTTCAGTTAAAGTGTTTCCCATTTGACTTCATCATATCTCTGTCAAGAATCTTGTATTCTGGAGTCTTTTTTAATTGACAATTTTTAAACTTTGCTTCTATCTATATGCCCCTTCACCCCTTCATAATTTGTCTCTTTCTCTGTCTCTTCCTCTCAAAGGCAATTTGAAGTGACTTTCCTGCTGAGGGCTTTCACTGGTACAGTCAAGAGCCACTAGAGATTTTAGGTTAGATCTTGGTTCTGAAAAAAAAGCCTGGCTGTTTTCCAATCTTCTTCAATATCCTGAAGTTCATTCAGAGCTATTGATATTGATTTTTTTTCAGCTTTTGTGGTATTTTTAGCTTCTTTCTTAAGCAAGAGAATTTTAAAGGACATAATTTTCCTTCTTAAATTGGCTTCAAACTCTGAGGCTTGATCTATTTCTCCAACCCTTACTTCTGATCTTTACTCTGCATGATCTTCTACTGACAGCATGGAGACCCAAGGTTCATCAATCTAGTACCTCCTGGTCTGCCTATAATATTGTATTTGCAATTAATTTCCTAATCACAGAAATATTATATTTTGTATATGATCCCATTAGTAAATTTTGTAGGTTTTTTAAAAAATTCATTTTGTTTCCGCTTTAACTCTGTTCATTTATAGCCAAGATCTGTTTATTTTTAGCTATATTTATTTATATATACAGTTGACCCTTGAACTACATGGATTTGAATTGTGTGGATACCCTTACACACGGTTTGTTGTTGGGTTTTTTTTTTCCCAATAAAATATGATCAGTTCTTTGTATTGGCAAGTTTCACATCCATGGATTCAACCAGCCACCAATCAAAATTTTCTTCCCAAATCTGTTGAATCCACAGGATGTAAAACCTGAAAGCCACAAATATGAAGAACCAATTGTACTGTGGCATTTTGTATAAGGGACTTGAGCACCTGCAGATTTTGATGTACACCAGTGCGTCTGAAACCCCATGGACACTGAGGGTTGGCCATATATGAATACACCCTGTTATTCCAATTCTCCTTTATTCAGCAGTTTGCTTAAATATTTCAGGTGTAAACCACAGTATAAAAACAGTTTAAAATGAAGCATTGATTTTATGCTTATATGGCTGTAAGAATATATATATTTTAAATAGACTTTATATTTTAGAGTGGTTTTATGTTCACAGCACATTTGGGAGGAAAGTATACAGATATTTCCCATATCCTGTTGAAAGGACTACTGTTGCTTCATTTTATTGCCTTTGCACCTTTGTAAAAAATCTGTTTATCTGAAATTATATTTATGTTGTTCCATTCCTGGGCTCTCTATTCTGTTCCATTGATCTACATGTCTATTACTTTGCTAATATCCCACTAGTTAGTTACTGTAGCTTTATAGCAAGTGTCGAAGTAGCTTGATACCAGTCTTCCAACTTAGTTTATGTCCTTTAATATTGTGTTGGCTATTCTGGATCTTATGCCTCTCAAACTTTAGGATACTATGTTGATATCCACAAATAATTTGCTGATATTTTATTGGAATAGCATTGAATCTATAGATAATATTTGGAAGTAATGATATCTTGACAGTAATGAGTCTTTCAAACCCTGAACAGGGACAGGAATCTTTTTTGAATTTTGCCTATCAGTACTGTTATTTATTTGGAAAGACAATGGAAACTACAGTTTATAAGGAAATGCTAAACCACGTATTAAATATTAAATACCTAAGTTTATTGACTTAATTTCTAGTTTTCTGATAATAATATTGTCTAGGATTTATTTCACACACTGGTTGCAAAGTTATCTACATTCTGTGAATGTTTACATCACTGACATTAACTCCACTGGACTTCATACTGAACTTCTCTTTATCTACAATGAAGTAATCCTTTCAAGCTTGCATATCAAATTTACTTATAACTCTTACTCATACCTCTTATAACTCTATATAACTGATACCTCCTCAACCTCTTATTCAGGTCTTCCCTAGTAGCTCATCTGGTGAAAATTTCTCCTGTAATTCAGGAGACGCCAGTTTGATTCTAGGTTGGGAAGATTCACTGGAGAAGGAATAGGCTACCCACTCCAGTATTCTTGCAGGGGCTTCCCTCGTAGCTCAGTTATCTGCCTGCAAAGCAGGAGACCTGGGTTTGATTCCTGATTGGGAAGATACCCTGGAGAAGGAAATGGCAACCCTCTCCAGTATTCTTGCCTGGAGAATTCCATGGACAGAGGAGCCTGGCATGGAAGAAGGAGCCCTCTTCCATAGGGTCACACAAGTTGGACGTGACTTAGCAACTAAACAATGATGACTAAAGGGGCTTCACAGGTGGTCCTAGTGGAAAGCAACCTACCTGCCTAATTCAGGAAATGTAAGAGGTGTGAGTTTTATCCTTGGTCAGGAAGATACCCTTGAGTAGAAAATGGTAACCCACTCCAGTATTCTTGCCTGGAAGTGGAAAATTCCATGGACAGAGGAGCCTAGCAGGCTACAGTCCATGGGGTCACAAAGAGTCAGACATAACCGGGCACACACACACTTACTCATAACTTTCTAAAATGTATTTTCCTTACAAAGTTAGAAATCCTATGATTCAGCTATTCATGGTGATGATCCTGTGCGAAAAACTATTTTCTGATGATAAATTGCTTTTATGCAAAAAACTAATTAAAGGCTACAACTACTGGAGTGACATTTGGTAATTTTCCATTTCCTGCAGTCTAAATGTTTTCATCAGAAAGTTAAGGAATTAAATTATATGAAAGTTCATTTCTCAGGGGGATCACTAGGACATCAGGACATAATAATAATTAATATAATAGCTACAACAACTTGGCATTTTACAAGAACAGAATGTACAGGTAAATCACTGCCATTGTAATTAATAGCCTTGTAATGGAATAAGAGTAGAAAATTTTCTAGAGCTTGAATTTTCATATATATATATAAACAACTTCTTAAATTAGAAATGAAATTACCTTGCCTGGAAAGTTTAGAAAATATACCACATGAAATGACTTTTTGTGTATTAATATATCAAGAAACATTCAAAAGACACTGCTATTGGGATATAATAATTAGTAATACACAAAGTTTGCCTCCTTTTGATTCACAATCTAAAATGGTAATAAAATAAGGACTAAGGCATAATTAGATTAAGTGCCAGTTCGGTTCAGTCACTCAGTCATGTCCAACTTTTTGTGACCCATGGACTATAGCATACCAGGCTTCCCAGGCAATCACCAGCTCCAGGAGCTTGCTCAAACTCATGTCCATTGAGTCGGTGTTGCCATCCAAATATCTCCTCCTCTGTTGTCCCCTTCTCCCCCTGCCTCCAGTTATTCCTAGTGTCTTTCCCAGTATCAGGGTCTTATCCAGTGAGTCAGTACTTTGCATCATATGGCCAAAATACTGAAGCTTCAGCTTTAACATCAGTCTGTCCAATGAATATTTAGGACTGAGTTTCTTTAGGATTGACTGGTTGGATCTCCTTTCAGTTCAAGAGACTCTCAAGAGTCTTCTCCAACAACACAGTTCAAAAGGATCAATTCTTCAGTGCTCAGCTTTCTTTATACTCCAACTGTCATATCCATACATGACTACTGAAAAAAACATAGCTTGGAATAGATGGACTTTTGTTGATAAAGTAATGTCTCTGCTTTTTAATATGCTGTCTAGGTTGGTCATACTTTTCTTCCAAGGAGCATGCATCTTTTAATTTCATGGCTGCGGTAACCATTTGCAGTGATTTTGGAGTCCAAGAAAATAAAGTCTGTCACTGTTTCCATTGTTTCCCCATTGATTTTCCATGAAGTGATGGGACCAGATGTAATGATCTTTGTTTTTGAATGTTGAGTTTTAAGCCAGCTTTTCGCTCTCCTCTTTCACTTTCAAGAGGCTCTTTAGTTCCTCTTCATTTTCTGCCGTAAGGGTGGTGTCATCTGCATATCTGAGGTTATTGATATTTCTCCTGGTAATCTTGATTCCAGCTTGTGCTTCATCCAGTCCATCATTTTGCATGATGTACCCTGCATATAAGTTAAATAAGCAGGGTGACAATATACAGCCTTGACATACACCTTTCCTAATCTGGAACCAGTCCATTGTTCCATATCTGGTTCTAACTTGCTTCTTGACCCGTGTACTGATTTCTCAGGAGTCAGGTCAGGTTTTCTGGCATTCCCATGTCTTAAAGAATTTTCCATAGTTTGTTGTGATCTACACAGTCAAAGGCTTTACTGTAGTCAATAAAGGAGAAGTAGATGTGTTTTTTGGAACTCTCTTGCTTTTTCTATTATCCAACAGATATTAGCTATTTAACCTCTGGTACCTCTTTCTTTTCTAAATCCAACTGAATATCTTGACATTCTCGGTTCACATATTGTTGAAGCTGGCTTGGAGAATTTTGAGCATTACTCTGCATTCAGATGGGTATATCTTCCTTTTTGTCCTTTGCCTGTAGCTTCTCTTCTTTGTGAGATGAGTGCCATTGTGTGGTGGTTTGATTATTCTTTGACATTGCCTCTGTTTGGGATTGGAATGAAAACTGGACTGGAAAATTGGACTTTTTCCAGTCCTATGGCTACTGCTGAATTTTCCAAATTTGGTGGCATAATGAGTGCAGCAATTTCATAGCATCATCTTTTAGGATTTGCAATATCTCAGCTGGAGTTCCATTACCTCCACTAGGTTTGTAGTGATGCTTCCTAAGGCCCACTTGATTTCACATTCCAGGATGTCTGGCTCTAGGTGAGGGATCACACCGTTGCGGTTATCTGGGTCATGAGATCGTTTTTGTATAGTTCTTCTGTGTATTCTTCTCATCTTTTCTTAATATCTTCTGCTTCTGTTAGGTCCATACCATTTCTGTCCTTTATTGTGCCCATCTTTACATGAAATATTCCCTTGGTATCTCTCATTTTCTTGAAGAGATATCTGGCCTTACCTATTCTATTGTTTTCCTCTATTTTTTGCATTGATCACTTAGGAAGGCTTTTTTTTTTTTAATCTCTCCTTTTTCTTTGAAACTCTGCATTCAAATGAGTATATCTTTCCTTTTCTCTTTTGACTTTAGCTTCTCTTCTTTTCTCAGCTATTTGTAAGGCCTCCTCAAACAGCCATTTTGCCTTTTTTGCATGTCTTTTTCTTGGGGGTGGTCTTGATCACTGCCTCCTGTACAGTGTCACAAACCTCAGTTCACAGTTGTTCAGACACTCTATCAGATCTAAACCCTTGAATCTATTTGTCGCTTCCACTCTATAAATATAAGGGATTTGCTTTAGGTCTACCTGAATGGTCCAGTGGTTTTCTCTACTTTCTTCAATTTAAGTCTGAATTTGGCAATAAGGAGTTCATGATCTGAGCCACAGTCAGCTCACAGTCTTGTTTTTGCTGACTGCATTGAGTTTCTCCATCTGTGGCTGCAAAGAATATAATCAGTCTGATTTCTGTATTGACCATCTGGTGATGTCCATGTGTAGAATTGTCTCTTGTATTGTTGAAGGAGTGGGTTTGCTTTGACCATTGTGTTCTCTTGGAAAAACCCTGTTAGCCTTTGCCTTGCTTCATTTTGAACTCCAAGGCCAAATTTGCCTGTTACTCCAGGTATCTCTTATAATGATATTATAATGATATTATAATAAATTGTCTTATAATAGTCATATAATTATCAGATAGAAAAATTTTATTCCTATTTTGAGGTAGAACCATTGCAGATATATAAACATGGATGAATTTAAAACTATAGAAAATAATACTTAACAGTATTTGAATACTTAACAGAGATTTGAATGCACCACCAAGTTGATTAACCCAAGGAGTAAAACTCACCTTTCCTTAAAGACATTTTAGGCTCAGACTTCTTACCGTTTAAAAATAAATAAAACACAAACAAAGAAAAACCTTCCAGACACCACTATTCTGAATTCTAGGTTCATCCCAAGCCATTATGGTTAATAGTACCTATATCTTAAAATTATACCTCAAATATTTTTATTTTGTTAAAATCTAATGATAGAGCTACAACTTTTTGCTCAGAGTGTATAAAACTGAATGTTGTTGCCTCTCTATGAGAAAAAGCCAAATAAATAATTTATAATTTCTCCTGAAATAATAAGAAAACTGAATTTTCAAACAGTGACATAAACTAAATTGGAGAGGAACAAGTCCCCTCAAAGAAAAACAGGACAGACTAACTGTCTTAATCTGCAACAGAGAATGGGAGCAAGAGTTATCATGCTATCTGTGATAAAAGTGGAGAAACAACACGACTATCAAAAATTAACTAAAATATCAACAAGAAAATTCATCTAAAATGTTATAATATTGATACCTACACACACTCTTTTATATTTATGCTGTTCAGTTACAAGAACACTCATATCAATACTCTTTGCAAAAGTGATGCTGTTTTACTTAAAAACCAATAGTGTCCATCCACAGGAGAGTGGCAAAATAAAGTATAAGTCAGTTCAATTCTAAACTGTTGGAAAACTGACCTATTGGTACACACATAGAGAATCATGAATCTCAGTCACATAATATTAAGTATCAAAACAAATAATAAAAATACATACAATATATTTTTGTTTGTTTTCTTCCAGTTTTATTGAGATATAATTGACATACAGCAGTGAATAAGTTTCAGGAATACAGCATAATGATTTTACGTATATACATGTGAAACGACAATAATAGTAACTTTAATGAACATTATCATTGGCTTAAAGCTCAAGATTCAGAAAACTAAGATCATGGCATCTGGTCCCATCTCTTCATGACAAATAGACGGGAAAACAGTGACTGACTTTATTTTTTGGGGTCCAATATCACTGCAGATGGTGATTGCAGCCATGAAATTAAAAGATGCTTACTCCTTGGAAGAAAATTTATGAACAACCTAGACAGCATATTAAAAAGCAGAGACATTACTTTGTCAACAGCAATGCATCTAGTCAAGGCTATGGTTTTTCCAGTAATCATGTATGGATGTGACAGTTGGACTATAAAGAAAGCTGAGTGCCAAATAATTGATGCTTTTGAACTATGGTGTTGGAGAAGATGCCTTGAAAGTCCCTTGGACTGCAAGGAGATCCAACCAGTCCATCCTAAAGGAGATTAGTCCTGGGTGTTCATTGGAAGGACTGATGTTGAAGATGAAACTCCAGTACTTTGTCCACCTGCTGCGAAGAGCTGACTCATTTGAAAAGACCCTGATACTGGGAAAGATTGAGGGCAGGAGGAGAAGGAGATGACAGAGGATAAGATGGTTGGATGGCATCACTGACTCAATGGACATGGGTTTGGGTAGACTCTGGCATTTGGTGATAGATAGGGAGGCCTGGCGTGTTGCGGTTCATGGGGGTCACAAAGAGTCAGACACAACTGAGCAACTGAACTGAACTGATCATCTTATATAAATACAAAATGTTTTCCTTGTGGTGAGAACTTTTAGGGTTTATTCTGATAACTTTTCTGTATAAGATACAGGGGTGTTAATTATATTATTACATCACTAGTATTTCTTTATCTGGTAACTGCAAGTCTGTTCTTTTGGGCAACTAAACATGTATTTTGAGGCTTCATATCATATCCAGTTCCCCTTCCCCTCATTCCCTACCTCTGGTAACCACTCTATGAGCTGGTTGGTTGGTTGATTTTCTGAAGTGTAACTGGTCTACAGCACTGTTAGTTCCTGGTGCACAACATAGTGATTCAACATTTCCCTGCCTTACAAACTGATAATTGTAAGTCTGATTACCACTGGTCATGGTAAAAGATATTACATTATTATTGAGTATATTTCCCATGCTATGTATCTCAACCATATGACTCATTTATTTTGTAACTGGAAGTTTGTACTTCTTAATTTCCTCACCTATTTCTTTCTTCACCCCTCTCCCCTCCCTTCTGCTACCTGTTAGTTCTCTGTTTTTATCTTATTATATTTGTTCATTTGTTTTGCTTTTAGATTCCACATAAGTGAAATCATATGATATTTGTCTTTCTCTGTCTGACTTATTTATCCTAGCATAATGCCCATTAAGTTCATCCATGTTGTTACAAATGGCAAGATTTTATTCCTTTAGGATAATATTGCATCATGTGTATGTATGTGTATGTGTATGTGTATGTGTTTGTGTGTCATATAGTTAACATTTTATTCATCTATCCATAGGCACTTAGATAGCTTGCATATCATGGTTATCCTGGATAATGCTGCAATGAACACAGAAATGCACATATCCTTTTAAATTACCATTTTATTTTTTTGAAAAAAATACCCAGAGACCAAATTACTGGATCCTATAGTAGTTCTATTTTTAATATCTTGAAGGAACTTCCTTTCTGTTTTTTTGTTTTTCCATAATGGTTACACTAATGTTTCTCTATGACATTGTGAAGAGGTTCCCTCTTCTCTACATTCCCACCAACATTTGTTATTTATTGTCTTTTATAATGCCATCTGACAGTTGTGAGATGGTATGTCATTACGGTCTATATAATGCCATTTGAAAAAGTTAAAAACCCTACACATCTAATCCATATTTTGTTAAAAGATATTTTTCAAGGCTAATCCTTTGACAAGGAGATGAAAATTTGAAATGCTTATGAATGGGAATATTTGGAATATATGAACTTCAAGGTATTTTGTAAAGATGCTCCTTCTTAGCTATTGAATCAGTACTCAGGGGTTATATGGTTATTTTAATTAATGAATGATTATTAGTTCTGAAGTATTAGCAATATTTCACTAATACTTTCTAAGTAATCACCTTTCATAAATGCATTTCATAATGATGTGATTTAAATGTCATTGAGAACAGGAAACACCAAAGAAGATTAAAATGCACAGAAACAACTGTAATTATGTGGGTGTTTTCAGAATTAAAGCTAAGTTTATACAAAGGCCACAGCAGCAATGACAGATAGAAAGTTTCAGAAGGAAGTTAAGTGCCATTTCACATAGGACTGCCAGAGGATTCTTGGATAAGGGGATAGTTTGAACTGAGACCTCAACAAAGTCTGAGACTGAATTAGATAAATGCAGGGGGAACAACATTAATAGTGAAAGGAAAGTCTCTTTGTAAAGGGGCTACCTGAAATGTTAATGTTAATTCTGAATCACCATTTATGGCTATATGATTTTCTTCCTGGACAGAACAAGGTGTCGAGGGCTATAGAAGTAAAATTTAAATGGTGAACAGAGAAATTGTAATGGGAATTTGTCATTTTGTGGCTATTCAACTATCCTTTTTAGATGAGATTTAATCAACATAAACATTTTTCTGCCACTATCCCAGAAAAGAGAAGGGATAGGCTACCCACTCTTGGATTCTTAGGCTTCCCTGTAGCTCAGCTGGTAAAGAATCCACCTGCAGTACAGGAGACCTGGGTTTTATCCCTATTTTGGGAAGATTCCCTGGAGGAGGACATGGCAACCCACTTTGGTATTCTTGCCTGGAGAAATCCCATGGGTTGTAAAGAGTCAGACATGACTAAGCACCTTTCACTAATTGACTTTGGCCACCTGATACGAAGAACTGACTCACTGGAAAAGACCCTGATGTGGGGAAAGATTGAAGGCAGAAGGAAAAGGGGATGACAGAGGATAAGATGGTTGGATGGCATCACCGACTCAATGGACATGAGTTCGAGCAACCTCCAGAATTTGGTGATGGACAGGGAAGCCCAGCGTGCTGCAGTCCATGGGGTCACAAAGAGTTGGACACGAGCAACTGAACTGAAGTAAATGACTTGGTAAAACACATGCCTAGAGAATGGGAATGAGGGAGGGAAACCCTACAAAAAATAAAAGGGCTTATCAGTTTACTGAACTTCCTGGGCCAGTGAAAGTCTGGAGTATATTGGATTATCCCTTCAATACTGAAAGAAAAGTTTATGTCAAAAAGCCATAAACATTTATTTGGCTTTTGGACTTTGTAGGAAATATCTACCTCATTTGGCTAGGTATTTTGATGCAGTTGGTTGGATAACTGAAAGGCTGACATCTTTGAAATGAGTGAAGAGCTGTGTAAAATCCGTAAGTATCCTTGGCTGAACTGCAGTGACTACCTTAAGGTTTGGGAGTAAAACTTCCTATGTTTGCCAAAGACTGGGAATGTAGTTGTCAACAGAAATTGAATGCAAAACAGCTTTACCAAAAAAAGAAAAACTGATTATGGGATAGTGATTTTTAAGGAGGACCAAATTGAAACAGGACGATAAGGAATCTGTTTTCAGTGTTGAATGTAGTGTGATTAAATTGCTATTTCATTTTGGAGTGCTGAGTATGGAAAACATACATAGAAGTGTAAAAGAGAAAAGTACATTAATATACTACTGAACAATATCCTAATCACCTTCATTACAAGTTAATTAAATCAGTGCTATCTTATTCATGAAATAACAACACTTGTTAACTATTTTTATTTTTGATATTTTTGTGTTCCAAAAATGGCTATTCACATAATAGAGTAAAAATTGTACATGGTTTAGGAAACCAAGGTCCTAAAGCAAATGTGACTGAAAAACTGAACCAAAGTAATGCAATAGCAGCCAAAACTAATAATAATAATGATGATAATAGTACTACTACTGCTAGGCTTCAACAATATGTGAACTGTAAAATTCCTGATGTTCAAGCTGGTTTTAAAAAAGGCAGAGGAACCAGAGATCAAATTGCCAATATCTGCTGGATCATGGAAAAAGCAAGGGCATTCCAGAAAAACATCCATTTCTGCTTTATTGACTATGCCAAAGCCTTTGACTGTGTGGATCACAATAAACTGTGGAAAATTCTGAAAGAGATGGGAATACCAGACCA
>SJYF01000047.1:5864941-5879463 GCA_006410515.1 Procapra przewalskii
TAAAAGATATTCACTTGAAACAAATAGACTGACTGGTATTTCTCTAGCAAAGATGGATTTGTTTAAGAACATCAGAAAATTCCAGTTAGAGGTATTGCAACTGTGGCAAGCCAAGTAAAGTCCCCATATAGCAAGGGAAGGAGAACATTTTTATAGAGAGGGAAAAGCTGAGAGGGTTGTAGTAAACAGAATCCATAGCTTTTCATTGGCTGAGTCCCTGCTAGAGTCTTTCTTCTTCCTGTTGGGCTCTGCTATCATTGCAGGGAATGAGAGTTGCCTCTGTGGTCTTCTCCAAACCCAATTTTGTGGAATTTTATATATATATAAATATATATATAATATATATTAATAATAATAATATAATATATATAATACATATATATATATTTAAATATATATGTACATAAGGGCTTGGGCAGTAAAGCGTCTGCCTACAGTGTGGGAGACCCGGGTTTGATCCCTGGGTCTGGAAGATCCCCTGGAGATGGAAATGGCAACCCACTCGAGTATTCACGCCTGGAAAATCCCATGGACCGAGGAGCCTGGTGGGCTACAGTCCATGGAGTCACAAAGAGTCAGACACAACTGAGAGACTTTTCTTCACTTCATATGTATATAAATATATATACATATATATTTACAGAGGTTATAAGAAAATTGTTTTCAGTTCAAAACTTGCCTACACACAGTCTGTTCTGTGAAGCAATATTTACCAAGTACCCTGACATAGGGAAAATACAAAACATCCAGACACATTAAATCTATTGGTCTTGATGAATTTACTTCCATGACTGTGGAAAAGACAGATTTGGGGTTGTTTTCACATTCAAATAGGGACTCCTTTGAATACAAAACTCTTGAGATGACCCTTTAAGAACTGAATTGAATTGAAAGTCTCTCAGTTGTCTCCAACTCTGTGTGACCCCATGGACTACACAGTCCATGGAATTCTCCAGGCCAGAATACTGGAGTCGTTAGCCTTTCCCTTCTCCAGGGGATCTTCCCAACCCAGGGATTGAACCCGGGTCACCTACATTACAGGCAGATTCTTTACCAACTGAGCTATCAAGGAAGCCCACTGATAGACTTATTTTCCTCTGAATAAAATGCAAATTCCACTGAGAGAGGTAACATTACGAAGTCTCAAAGTTGCCTCAAAATACTTTCTTCTTTTCTCTTGCCCAAATGCCAGTCTAGAGATGTAGCTGTGGTGTCAAGGCATTGATTGATATTCTGGTCTCCCTTTTTGTACCTATCACTTGATAGAATAGGGATGTATATAGAAATGGAGAACATGAGTCTTTTCTTACTTGACTTCCTGTACCAAACTTGCTCAACACTCTGTTGTCACATCTCTCTTTAACAGTAACTGAACATTGATTTTCTCTTATAGCAACTGTTGAAATATGTTTCTTGACGTTGTTTGTTAATTATTCAAGAGCCTTCCTCCTCATACACATTTCCTTGGAGCTAAAGATCTAGCTAAGGTTAAAGCCTTTCTTTAAAACTTCTCCAGTCACTTTACTACCTTGTCATGAGTTATTGGTGATCCATTGCATAATCAACTTTTGCTCTATAACAAACCACCCCAAAACTTAGTGACCTTATCATTAAGACTTCTTACAATTATTGCTAGATCATTCTTCTGGTATGGGCCAACTTATCTGATATCTGCTTGGCCAGCTCTTACATCTTAAGTCAACTAGCATGTTGCTTAGCCAATTGGATAACATAGGTCAGACGTTCCTATGTGTTTGGAGGTTGATTGCCTAAGGCACCAGAGATCTTATCCATGTGGTTTTTGTACTTTTTCTTGCTGTTTCTTTTCTCTTTTCCCAGAAAGTTAGATCAGGCTTGTTCATATGGTCATCTAAATTTTCTAAATACAGTAAGAGAGGGATAATCCCAGTATATAAGAATTTTTCTGAACAAATGTTTCTTTGGGGAAAATGATTCCAGCAAGATCCCACTTGCTTCCTTCTACAATATTCCTAGGAAAGTTGAGGAGAGGAGTATTGGTAAATTCAAAGGAAATGATAATATTCTGTTTCTTAAAATATTTTAGATATTTGTGTGTTCATTATTCTTTATATTTAAATTTATTATATAACTTGCTGTGTGTATATGTGTATTGTTTTATGGTGTTTTTTATTATAAAACTTTTCAAGACATTGGTAATAAAAAGAAATAAATAGACATAAGTTGAATAACACCACAAGCTTGTCACCTAGCATTAGTTAATTTTAGCAATGTAAGAATTACTTATATTAAATCAGTTACTCTTTGGAAAATTTGAATAATCTAAGACAAAATAAGACTGAAAATAATAGGTAGTAAAAAGGGTGTTAGCCTTTACGGAGACAGTGAATGAGTAAAACTGAAGGTGATAAAAGTTTACCTATCCAAATTCCTATTCTGTTTCTGAGTGCAACAGAATTAAACTGGAAATAAATACAGGAAAATCTACCTGAAAAATTATTCCAAATTTACAATTCAACAGTACACTTAGGAATCACACATGGGTTCATAAGAAAACCATGAAAGATACTAGCAGATATTTTGAACTGAATCAATAATACTTCCTTAGAAATACAAATCTCCCGTGTATTTGAAAATAACTTTTTATATTCAGGGCTTGTATTTTAATACAGTTATATTTCCCAGTTTTCTCATTTATGCTTTGTGCTTTTGTATCTTGGTTAAAACATTCACCTCTGTCCTAAAGTTTAATAGACATTTCAAAACCAAAGGATTCCTGATATTTCTTGTAAATCTCCTTCTACAGTGTTCTCTATCTCAGGTAATAGAAATGCTTTCCTTTTACTTGGTCAAGCCCAAAGTCAGGAATTTATCCTTGGCAGTTCTTTTTGTCTCACATTTCACACAGTCTGTCAGGAAATCCAGCTGACTTTATCTCCAAAAATTTCCACAGTCTGACAACTTTTATCTCCATTGTCATAACTTTGGTCATGATACCACACACATCAGTGCTATAACCTCTCAATTCTTCTTACCCCACCTACTTCAGTACTTTACCTACATAACAGATAGGTGACAATCTAAAATGGAAGCCACAATGTAACATTAATTTTAAAAACTGGGCCACATTGTTGAAAGATTTTAACTACTGATTATTTTTTAATGTTGCAGGTAACTTGATTTAAAAGTATTATTGGCATAAAAATGGTATTATAAACATGAAAAAGTAGTTCATTTAGTGACAAAGGAAAAGTCTGTGTATATATAAGCATGGGACTGTTTAACGACTGTTTTTAAAGTGACAATAAATTGTGAAACTTTCTACTTGCCTCCATAAAGCAATTTTGTAGTCTATGAGCTTAACATAGTTGTGAAACATTTGCCCATAATGTTTGCAAGGATAAGATGTTCTTCAGCTCTCACAACCATGAACACAAGATGATTGTCTCTGTAATTGATACCAATTTTGTCTGATTGATCATCAAACATTGTAGACTGCCCAGCAGCAACCCTTGATGCTTTAGATAATTACATCCTGATTATCATCATTGTCTCCATAATACATCAAAAAGGGTAGGTGGAAATGCTATCAGAGAATTCCATTAATATTATCAACAATTTATTTTAAGATCACTTCAAAAGTATTCTTAAGATATGACAGGGATGAGGGTTAATATATAATAGATACTAAAGGAATTAAAATTTATACACAGATTACTTTTTAGACTAGAGCATAAAATTAGTGTAATACAGCAGAAGAGTTCACTCACTTTAAGACATTTTCAATTTAAATAGCTGTGACAATTTCTAGAAGCATAAAGTCTTTCAAATATCTCAAGAAATTTTAATGAATACCCAGACAGGGTATCACTATGAGGGAATCAGGACCTTGTTAATATACAGAACATGTTGTGCTGTTAACATTCACAGTTATCCCTGTAAGTCATAGAAGATTCATAAATATAGATTCAAAATATTCTAGAAAATTCTAAGGCCCTAATTGAAAGCTCTCAGCAAGACGCCTTGTCTAACTCAATGAAACTATGAGCCATGCCATGCAGGGCCACCCAAGATGGATGGGTCATGGTGGAGAGTTCTGAAAATGTGTGGTTCACTGGAGAAGGGAATGGCAAATCAGTACTCTTGCCTTGAGAACCCCATGAACATGAAAAGGCAAAACGATAGGACACTGAAAGGTGAATTCCCTAGGTCAGTAGGTGCCCAATATGCTACTGGAGATCAGTGGAGAAATAACTCCAGAAAGAATGAAGAGATAGAGCCACAGCAAAACAACACCCACTGTGGATGTGACTGGTGACAGAAGCAAGGTCCAAAGCTGTAAAGAACAATATTGCATAGGAACCTGGAATGTTAGGTCCATGAATCAAGGTAAACAAGAAGTGGTCTAACAGGAGGTCAAACAGGTAAGAGTGAACATCGATATTTTAGGAATCAGCAAAAAAATGGAATAGGTGAATTTAACTCAGAACACCATTATATCTACTATCTATTTAATATCTATCTATTTGGGGGGCAAGAATCCTTTATAAGAAATTGAATAGCCATCATAGTAAACAAAAGAGTCTGAAATGCATTACTTGGATGCAATCTCAAGAATGACAGAAAGATCTCTGTTCATTTCCAAGGCAAACCACTCAAAATCATGGTAATCCAAGTCTATGCCCTGACCAGTAATGGTGAAGAAGCTGAAGTTGAATGGTTCTATGAAGACCTACAAGACCTTCTATAACTAACACCCCAAAAAGATGTCCTTTTCCTAATAGGGGACAGAAATGCAAAAGTGGGAAGTCAAGAAACACCTGGAGTAACAAGAAAATTTGGGCTCAGAGTACAAAATGAAGCAGGGCAAAGGCTACAGAGTTTTGCCAAGAGAACACACTAGTCATAGCAAACACCTTCTTCCAACCACACAAGAGAAGCCTCTACACGTGGACATCACCAGATGGTCAACACTAAAATCAGATTGATTATATTCTTAACAGCCAAAGATGGAGAAGCTTTATACAGCCAGCAAAAACAAGACTGGGAGCTGACTATGGCTCAGATCATGAACTCCTTATTGCCAAATTCAGACTTAAATTGAAGAAAGTAGGGAAAACCACTAGACCATTCAGGTATGACCTAAACCAAATCCCTTACGATTAAACAGTTGAAGTGAAAAATAGATTTAAGGGATTGGATCTGATAGACAGAGTGCCTGATGAACTATGGGTGGAGGTCCATGACATTGTATAGGAGGCAGGGCTCAAGACCATCCCCAAGAAAAAGAAATGCAAAAAAGCAAAATGTCTGTCTAAGGAGGCCTTATAAATACCTCTGACAAGAGGAGAAGTGAAAAGCAAAGGTGGA
Organism: Procapra przewalskii; assembly: GCA_006410515.1. Taxonomy (NCBI): domain Eukaryota; kingdom Metazoa; phylum Chordata; class Mammalia; order Artiodactyla; family Bovidae; genus Procapra; species Procapra przewalskii. Next base: position 5,870,291 of record SJYF01000047.1, read on the forward strand.
AAGGAAAGATATGCCCATTAGAATGAAGAGCTCCAAATAATAGCAAGGAGAGAGAAGAAAGCCCTCCTCAGTGACCAATGCAAAGAAATAGAGGGAAACAATAGAATGGGAAAGACTAGAGATCTTTTCAAGAAAATTAGAGATAACAAGGGACTATTTCATGCAAAGATGGGCTCAATAAAGGACAGAAATGGTATGGACCTAACAGAAGCAGAAGATATTAAGAAGAGGTGGCAAGAATACACAAAAGAACTATGCAAAAAACATCTTCACAACCCAGATAATCATAATGGTATGATCACTCACCTAGAACCAGACATCCTGGAATGTGAAGTCAAGTGGGCCTTAGGAGGCATCACTATGAACAAAGCTAGTGGAGGTGATGAAATTCCAGTTGAGCTATTTCAAATACTGAAAGATGATACTGTGAAAGTGCTGCACTCAATATGTCAGCAAATTTAGAAAACAGCTGTGGCCACAGGACTAGAAAAGGTAAGTTTTTATTCCAATCCCAAAGAAAGGCAATGCCAAAGAATGCTCAAACTACCGCACTATTGCACTCATCTCAACATACTAGTAAAGTAATACTTAAAATCCTCCACCAGGTTTCAACAGTATGTGAACCATGAACTTCCAAATGTTTAAGCTGGTTTTAGAAAAGGCAGAGGAACCAGAGATCAAATTGCCAACATCCATTGGAGCAACCAAAAAAGCAAGGGAGTTCCAGAAAAACATTTATTTCTGCTTTATTAACTGTGACAAACCTTTGACTGTGTGGATCACCACAATCTGTGGAAAATTCTTTAAGAGATGGCAATACCAGATCACCTGACCTGCTTCTTGAGAAATTTTTTTGCAGGTCAGGAAACAACAGTTAAAACTGTACATGAAACAGCAGACTGTTTTCAAATAGGAAAAGAAGTACATCAAGGCTGTATATTGTCACCCTGCTTATTTAACTAACATGCAGAGCACATCATGAGAAATGCTGGACTGGATGAAACACAAGCTGGAGTCTAGATTGCTGGGAGAAATATCAATAACCTCAGATATGCAGATGATACCACCCTTAAGGCAGAAAGGGAAGAAGAACTAAAAAGCTTCTTGATAAAAGTGAAAGAGGAGAATGAAAAAGTTGACCTAAAGCTCAACATTCAGAAAACTGAGATCATGGCATCTGGTCCATGACTTCATGGGAAATAGATGGGGAAGCAGTGGAAACAGTGTCAGACTTTATTTTTGGGGCTCAAAAATCACTGCAGATGGTGACTGCAAGCATGAAATTAAATGACGCTTACTCCTCGGAAGAAAAGTTATGACCCACCTAGAAAGCATATTAAAAAGCTGAGATATCACTTTACCAACAAAGGTCCATCTAGTCAAAGCTATGGTTTTTCCAGTGGTCATGTATGGATATGAGAGTTGGACTATAAAAAGCTGAGTGCCAAAGAACTGTTGCTTTTGAACTGTGTGTTGGAGAAGACTCTTGAGAGTCCCTTGGACTGCAAGGAGAGCCACCCAGTCCATCCTAAAGGAAATCAGTCCTGAAGATTCATTGGAAGGAGTGATTTTGAAGCTAAAACTCCAATGCTTTGGCCACCTGATGTGAAGAACTGACTCATTTGAAGAGACCCTGATACTGGGAAAGATTGAAGGTAGGAGGAGAAGGGGATGACAGAGGATGAGATGGTTGGATGGCATCACTGACTCAATCGACATGAGTCTGCATAGACTTTGGGCGTTGGAAATGGACAGGGAGGCCTGGTGTACTGCAGTCCATGGGGTCACAAAGAGTCACACATGACTGAGCAACTGAACTGAACTGTACTGAACTCTAAGCTGTGTGGCTTCAAATCCCCATGAGTTTGTATCCTTTCCCATGTAGTTCAGAGCCTCTATTATGAGATCTCAGTTCTACTGAGGATGCCAGACATGCATGCACTTTGTTTATAGTGTTTGTAATCATCTGCTACATCCATAATTTTATACTATATTTCTTCCAATCTGTTTGCTTTCTACAATCTGATAGCTTACGTCTGGGTAAAAGCTGCATCATGCCATTTTAGGCAGAGGGAACCTTTGTGTCATAGACTCCTAAATGATGGAACCTGTGGGGTAATACATATATGTTGTTTAAGTCACTAAGCTTGTGGCAATTTGTTATACAGCAAGAGAATATTTGTACAGTAAGTGATCAATAAGTATTTATTAATCATTTTATTTCAAAATGTTCACTGAATCCCAGACACCAACATCTCCTTTGACTGTTGACCCAACATTTATTCAGCAAACATGGTTTTACTTTGAGCATAATTAATGACTAGTTGTAGGGTATTTCGTGGTATATTATGCAAGCACAATCTCTTATTCATAATGCTTTTCTGACTTCGAGATCCACATGCATTTGGTGAAGTAGTTTCAAAAAACTATTGTTTTTGGTTGATATATTGATATAATGGTCAATAATATTTTTGTATGCTCAATTTTCTACTAGCCTGACCAGTTCGTTTTTGATAATTTAAGTTATTTTTACAATGATGTGCTTTCAAATTAGTCTCTGATAGTAAACCATGAACTTTCATTTGACAGGGACTATGTCTAATTCAACTTTTCATTTTGAACATGTAGCAATTTCTTATACATATTAGGCACACAATCAACATTTTTAAAAAATTTTTGTATATAATAGGATTTTGAAGGACAATGGACTTTATAAAAATCTAGAAAAAAACTGAATCTAAACAATTATATCTAAACCCTATAGTTATAATTATAAAGTAAGAATCACTACTACATGGCATCTCTAATAACTACCATATACTATGGTTTGACCAAAAAGCTCATTTGGGTTTGTTCATAAGATGTTAGAGAAAAACCAAAAGAACTTTATGACCAGCCCAATACAAGCTTTACAAATGGAAGGAGTCTAATCTGAATTATTAACATTGTGTACCTTGTGTTTGTTCCATTTTTGTGGAAGATATCCTCATTTCCCAGTCACTGTGCATGCTGGCTGTCAGTGCTGCCCCTTTTTGTAGAGAAACACTCAAGATGTGACAATTCTGTCACGTGGTTTAACTTCTAGGGACTTACCTTAGGTAAGGTCACCTAAGACTACCCATGTCCTTTCCCCTTACTTTGCCCTATTTTGTTTCCCTCTCTTTCTTATCAGCTTTTATTCTGAAAAGTACTTCCTCAAAAGAGCATGCATCTGAATCTATACTGAAGTCCATGGTTTTATGATCTTTATGGTCCAGGTGTGAAGGAAGCTTCTGGGCTGCAGCTTTGCCCACGTGATTCTTCATTTCAGCCATTGAAAACTAAAAGAGGTAAGTTATTCATCATTACCCCTTTCTCCTTACCACATGTACAGTGGTGAGATAGGAATAGAATAACTGTATTCAATAAGAGTAGAAATGGAAGATATCTTAGGAGTCACTGGCTCCTAAAAATACTGAAGTCCATCTGAACACAAGTGTCCAAGTCCCCTACTTATTAGCCAGGGAATGCTCTTTGACCATGGCCAAATTCTGCTACGTGGAGTCATGCCCTTAATCCATTGTTTTCCACATCTCTTGGCCAAGCCTTCTGAGAGTCTTTTCTGTAATAAATGTCCCATGTTTGGAATAAGCAGCCTTTGTTACCTGCTTCATTCCCATATAAATTGGTAGCTAAGAGCTTATTTTTTATTTTTAACTGTCTCAGGCCCTTAGCATCTGTGGGGTTGGTGCTTTGGCCAGAACAACTTTTTAAAAAACATTGTTATTTTTCTATGAATCTCTATGTCCCACAAAGGACATCCACAATTATTTCTGAGACTTATGTCCCTCTATTTTGGATGTACTAGCCTGCTGTGGGACAATGACACTCTTAAGATTTTTTCAAGCTATTTGTCCCGCTACTGGTTTCTATAAGCAAGGTTTCAAGTCATTTGGAAATCTTAACAAATTTTCTTGCAGCCAAAACCTCGATGAGGTCATTACCTTAACACCATTTATTTGAGAAATCTTTGAAGGCTAGAGAGATTGGAAATGGAAGTCTCTTCTTGTCTCACATATGCAGCCTTGAGTCCTCATATTTCTTTGAAATTTTGTATATACACTGAATAATTTCTACCTTATTTGTTTCTCCCTCAAAGTAACTTATCATACTCAGCAGGAAGAAATCAGTTGGGACGGTCAGCATTCTAGCTAGATACCTCCTTTTCCAGATCATAAAGTCCATTAAATAAGTTCTCTACCTTCCAACATATTCTAGGTCATAGGTTTTGCCATTTTTTTCCCTGCCAAAGCACAGCTCAGTTGCCCTATTTTGAGGCTCTTCCTTCTGCAATCTCCAGAAGAATTTGCCATTTATTCATCTTTCTTATGCTCCTCCTCAGACTTTTCCTTCTGCCTGATCCCAGAATCAAATGCTATATGTTGCTTTTAGGTTTTCTTTCTCTGCTAACTACCAGTTTCTGTGTTATTTATCTATTGCTAGATAACAGACTGTCCCTTAATATAGTGTATCTTGAATATCTTAAGACAATAATCATTCTATTTTTCCTTGAGCTAATGGATCAGCAGTTTGGCCTGGATTTCCTAATGAAGATTTAGTTATGAAGTCTTTCAAATTTGTCTGTATTTCCAAAGTGTTCTTATGACTGTATCTACTACCTGTTCTGCTTGTTAGGCTGATTTTTTTTTTCACATGGTTTTTTATTATCAAGGAGTCTTTGATTTATGACTTAAATCACCACATCCAAAGAGAGTAAAAGACACAAAGTCTCTTAAAACCTATGCTTGAATAGTCTTCCTTCTTTTCTTATTGAAGTACAAGACATTTACAATATTAGTTTTAGGTGTACAACATAGTGATTAAATATTTTTATAGGTCATATTCCATTTTGAGTTATTACAAAGTAATGGCTTTATTTTCCTGTCCTGGGCAGTATATCTTAGCTGTTTATTTTTGTATATAGTAATTTATATCTCTTAATTCCATATGCCTATCTTGCTCGACCCCCATTTCTTCTCCCTACTGGTAACCACTAGTTTGTTCTCTGGATCTGTGAGTCTATTACTGTTTTGTTATACATATTTGTTTTTTATCTTTTAAATTCCATATATAAGTGATAACATAGAGTATTTGTCTTTCTCTGTCTGACTGATTTCACTTAGCATAATACCCTGTTGATTGATCCATGTTGTTGAATATTGCAAAATTTTGTTGTTTTATGGTTGAATAATACTCCATTTTGTATGTGTATGTGAAAGTGAAAGTGTCACTTACTCATTAGTGTCTGACTCTTTGTGATACCATGGATTGTAACCCACCAGTCTTCTCTATTCATAGAATTCTCCAGGCAAGAGTACTGGAGTGGGTTGCCATTCCCTTCTCCAGGGGATCTTCCCAACCATGTATCAAACCCGAGTCTCCTGCATTGCAGGCAGATTGCCAGCTGACCACCAGAGAAAATATCAAATATCAAAATATCAATAGTACAGATTTATTTCAAATTTCTCTAGGGGAAAAAATGCTAAACTAACACTGAAAAAGTTTAAACTAATAACTAAAATCTGGTGAATCTCACACATATGTTAAGTAATGTATATATATAAATAAAATAGAGCAACAATCATAAATAATGTCTATATTTTCATAAATGGTACTTCTCATGGTACTTTCTCTGAACTAAATTGTATTCCTCCTAAATTCATATGTTGAACTGCAACCTATACTATGACTATATCTGGAGATAGAGTTTTTAAAAAAGTAACTAAGGTAAACTGAAACCGTACAGAAGTGGTCTTAATCCCATAGAATTATTGAATTTATAAGAATAGGAAAAAAGAGTGATATCTCTCTCCACTCTCACAATGAACACACAATGAGAAGGCACCCATCTTTCAGCCAGGAAAACAGTCCCTACCAGCATCTGAATATATTAGCACCCTGCTCTCAGACTTCCAGCCTCCAAAAGTGTAAGATAATAATAACCTAACTTACTTCTCCTTTCTAGGGCTTCCCTGGTGGCTCAGACTGTAGAGAATCTTCCTGCAATGAGGGATACCTGGGTCTGATCCCTGGATTAGGAAGATCTCCTGGAAAAGAGAATGGCTACCCACTCCAGTGTTCTTGCCTGGAGAATCCCATGGGCAGAGGAGCCTGGCGGGCTACAGTCCATGGGATTGCAAAGAACTGGACACAACTGAGCAACTGTCCCAATCTCTATTTTCACTCTTAACTTTTTCTAGTTTAAGTCACACAGTATATGGTATGTTTTGTCAAACATACCATAGTGCTTTGAGGTTTTGTCCTGTCTGTATTTTTATTAAATGGGTCCACCTTTTGAAGCTATATCACCCAATCTAACTCTTCAAAAATTATTTCACAATATTTTCCTTGATTTGTGATTAAATAAGTTGAGACAGTCTGCACGATATAGTCCCCTCTTGGAAACTCATAATACACACTCATTTATTATAGACTGGTATGATTCTACTGTTTAATGTCATGTAACTCAATCAAATATAGACTTCTTTGAGACTAAGTTTTTAATTTAAATTTCATCACTATGCAAGAAGAAAAAAAATCCTTACTCAAAACATTGAAAAGTAGTATGTGCTTTCAGTGAAAATTTATTGAAGACATGCAGGAAAGGATTAGAGACTCATTATGCTGTAGCATGTTCTAAAAGGCCATTAGCCATATAAATCTCCAAATTCTATACCACATGGAGCTATTATCTTTCTCTCCATTCCCCCCTCTAAAATTCCTTGAAAAGTCATTATTTGCAAACTCATTCTGATTTTATTCTTTTTCTATTACTTATGTCTCATGGTGGTGAGATTGCCTATTTATTACAGAGCATGCTAAACCTTTTTTGACTTCTCCCACATATTCTTTATTCCTTTATCTGCATAGATTGATAAATAAAACAAAGTAACTGCTTATAGGATTGTTTAGTTGTTTCACATTTTTTACTCAACATTTTACAAATTTTGTTTTAATTCATCTGTCACTGTCATAAAGAATGAATATTTTATAGGATACAAACTAGGAATATGAGTTATAAGCATAGTTTTGTGTTTACAGAATTTGAAACCAGTTATTCCTCTCATGGATGGGCATGTATGCTAAGTTGCTTCAGTTGTGTACAACTGTTTGTGACCTCATGAACTGTAGACCACCAGGCTCCTCTGTCCATGGGATTCTCTAGGCAAGAATAGTGGAGTAGATTACCATGCCTTTTTCCATGGGATCTTCCCAACCCAGGATCAAACCAACATCTCTTATGCCTCCTGCATTGGCAAACGAGTTCTTTACCACTAGCACCACCTGACAGAAGAGATGAAGCCAAAAGGGAGAACCACCAGAAAAAACTAGACTGAAAAATGTCATGGTTCATGCAGAACTGGGAATAGCTTATTCTCACCAGCCATAGGTAAGAGGTTCCATATCTTCTAAGTTGTTTATAAGTGAAGTCACTCAGTCGTGTCCGACTCTGCGACCCCATGGACTGTAGCCTACCAGGCTCCTCCATGCATGGGATTTTCCAGGCAAGAGTACTGGAGTGGGTTGCCATTGCCTTCTCCAGAGCATCTTCCTGATCTAGGGATTGAAGCCAGGTCTCCAACATTGTAGGCAGATGCTTTACCATCTGAGCCACCAGGGAAGTCTGTTTTATTGGTGCATAATTATTCATAGTAATTTCTTGTGACTCCTTGCATTTCTGTGGTGTCAGTTATAACTTCTGTTTTTCATTTCTTATTTTATTGAGTTGGGTTCTCCCTTTTATCAGTTATATCTATCCTTTCAAAGAAACAAACTTTCAGTTTTGTTGATCTTTAAAATCATCTTTTTGGTCTCTATTTTGTTTATTTCTTTCTATGGCACAGTTGGTGATGGTCTAAGAGTCCTAGGGTTAGTGTTGAACTACACTGGTGGGCAGGTAAGCCCCTGGGCCCTGGTGCCAACAGGCTAAGTGACTCACTGCAAAAGGAAATGGCTAGCACCAATGTTTTCATGATAGAATGAACTCTCACAAATGAGTGCTGCTACCATATGTGTCCCCGAGGGGATCCTAGTTGTCTTCTCTTTCTCTGGCAAGGTTAGCAAGTGGGTCTGACCCAGGTTCCGTTCAAATTACTCTGTGTGCTGGGCCTGGGAGCATGGGCCCTTTAACAGTATAGTCTCTGTTTCCTCCGATCCTCTGGCTCTCCATATGCAGGGCCCACTGGCCTTTAAAGCCACACTTTCTGAGAAATCATGCTGCCCGTGCAGGACCTCCAGGCTGGGGTGCCCAGTATGGAGAGAACCTCTGCAGTAGTGATTATCTCTCCATTTGTGAGTTGCCTACCCAAGGACATGGCTTTTGACTATACATTTCTGCCCCTCTTACCCATTTCACTGTGACTGCTTCTTCAAATCTTTAATTAAGAAATCTTTCTGCTAGTCTTCAGGTCATTCTCACTGATAGTTGCTCTGTTAATAGTTGGCATGTGTATGGAAAAAGGTGAGCTCTGCCTTCTACTCTGACATCTTGTTCACCCTAAAGTCTTTTAACTGATATTCATGATTTTCTTTTCCCCTAGAGTATAAGCTCCGCAAAGAAAGGATATATTTTTTGGTTCACTGATGTGTCTCAGTCATGTAGCCTGGCACATAACAGGAGCTTATGTATTTATTAATAAAATAAATGGTATACATACATTGTTATTCTAAGTAAAGTATTAATTTAATGTGACATCTTAAATATAAATTTAATGATGTAAAAAACACAGGTTTGAAATTCAAGATACCATCTGTGTATATAATTTTAATATGTTTTTAGATTATGTATCTATTTCTCTTTAAAATTTAAGATATTATACCTCTTTTAGTCAACATCTTTGATAGAAAATATATTTTAGAATAACAAATCATGAAAATAAATTTATAGTTCTCTAAGTAATGTTGACATGAAAAGCAACCTCTGCCCTTGCCCAGAAAAGGAGAAAGTCTATTTAATAATATTTTGTTTGTAAAATTGGTGGCAAAATCATATTTATTACATGGTTAACAATTGTCAGTTAGTTCAATTATGGAAAAATTGAGTCTAAGACATCAAGTATCTGGAACATTTATTTAAATTGGCTTTCTAAAAAAAAAAATCCCAGAAGAATGAATAAACTTTTCTCAAACCAGGG
>SJYF01000047.1:5926238-5936889 GCA_006410515.1 Procapra przewalskii
CGAGCACCAAAGAATTGGTGCTTTTGAACTGTGATGTTGGGGAAGACTCCTGAGAGTTCTTTGGACTGCAAGGAGATCAAACCAGGACATCCTAAAGGAACTCAGTCTTGAATATTCATTGGAAGTTCTGATGCGGAAGCTGAAACTCCAATACTTTGGCCATCTGATGCAAAGTACTGACTCATTTGAAAACACCCTGATGCTGGGAAAGATTGAAGGTAGGAGGAGAAGGGGATGACAAAGGATAAGATGGTTGGATGGCATCACCGACTCAATGGACATAAGTTTGAGTAAGCTCTGGGAGTTCGTGATGGACAGGGAGACCTGGCATGCTGCAGTCCCTGGGGCCTCAAAGAGTCAGACGTGACTGAGCAACTAAACTGAACTGAAGAATAAAGAGCTATTTCCTTACTTAATATAGGGCATCTAACTGAAAACATCAAATGATGTGAAGCAAAATTTATAAATAAACTTTAGAATTATTAACAAATATGCTCAACATTGCTACTGTAGTTTGTCACTAGTAGAAGTTTTAACAAGTTCCTCCAAATTCCTCCATCCATTCTCTGCCTCAGTCTGTATGAACTATAGACTTTCTCTTCTTTCTATTTTTTAAATTTATTTTAATTGGAGGCTAATTACTTTACAATATTGTGGCTTTTGCCATAAATTCACACAAATCAGCCATGGGTATACATGTGTTCCCCATCCTGAACCTCCCTCCCCTCCTCCCCCCTATCCCATCCTTCTGGGTCATCCCAGTGCACCAGTCCTGAGCACCCTGTCTCATGCATCAAACCTGGACTGGCAATCTATTTCACATATGATAATATACATGTTTCAATGCTATTTTCTCAAATTATCCCACCCTTGCCTTCTCCCACAGAGTCCAAATGTCTGTTCTTTACATCTGTGTCTCTTTCATTGTCTCCCATATAGGGTCATTGTTACCATCTTTCTAACTTCCATATATATGTGTTAATATACTATCCACATGAACTACAGACTTTTGATTATTCAAGTCTTACTTTTTCAAAACTCCATGTGTTTATCTGGAATTACCTTTTCTGCTTTTTCTGACTGTTGACTTCCAAGTCTTTTTGATCCTCTTAGCCCAGGTTCATCTATTCTGTGAAATTTCCTTGACTCCCTCAGAGTCGGCAAACTCATTTTCTTTTACCTCTTTTTGTATTGCTTTTGAAATTGAATTGTAATTATGTTTTAGTGTCAGTTTGTTTTTCCCACCAGAATAAGTGCTCTTTGAAGTAAAAAACAAAACATTAATCACTGCATATCTGAAAAGTAACCCAGTGAATGGTAAATTGTAGGACTTAACTGTAGGCTTTTATACGTAAATCCACAAGTTTTACATTTTATTTTTAAGGGAACCTGATGGTTTATACTCAAAATTTTGATATGTTTCTCTCTAAAATTTTACATGAAATATTTGTTCTTTATACATATTAATTATGATTCTGATATTTTAGATATAACATAAGGTTATACATTATCTCTTTGAGGCAATAGAACAATTGACATTCTTCTGGAAGTCAGTAATTATTTCTACTAAATCATCTATTAACTCATATACATCAGCCCCCCTTATCCACAGGGATTGTTCCAAGACTCACAGTGGATGTTCAAAGCCACAGCTAGTAGTGAACACTATATATGCTGGTTTTTTCCCCTGTGCTAATGGTCAGCGAGTATACACAGCATGAATAAGCTGAACAAAGGGATGTTTCAGCTACCATGTGGGACAGAGCTGGACAGATTCACCTTGCTGCTCAGAATCATATGTAATTTAAAACTTATGAATTTTTTATTTCTTGAATTTTCTATTTAACATTTTTGAACCACAGTTGACAGGTAACTGAAAGAAAACCATGAGTAGAGGAGAACTACTCTATCAGTTAACATGTGTAGCATGGCAAGATGGTTTGGAAGAAACCCATTTATTTGAAAAGAAAATAAAATGCTTCAAGCACTGCACATAGAAAATAGCATGTATTCAAAAAGATATTTGGGACAGGATTGTTTGAAAAATTGGTTTGACAGAACATCTTAGATAAATAAGTAAAAAGAGCTGCATAATGTAAAGTAGAATAAAATTAATTTCCAGTCCTCATATGATTTTACATTAGGCTCTTCTTAGCTTCTTCAAATTATGATACACAATGGTTAATGTTGTCATTTAAACAGGTAGGAATGTCTCAAGGTTAATAACTCCAGATGTTGAAAGTGAAGAAACAGATAAAATTGAAAATCTGGCAAGATAGGATTTGAGATGAACCTGTAAATTAAGGATAAGAACATGAAAAAAAAAAAAAGATAATGAAGATGGCTTGAACCATTGCTCAACTTTTGCCAATATGAGATTAGCTGATCACACTGCTGCCCCCTGGGGTGTGCCACTATTTCACATTGTGACATCTTTTCCAACACCCCTGTAACTGCACCCTACTCCAACCAAACTTAAATGGTACATAGTCTTTTGATCATGATGCAAGACTTTAAATACTCAAATAGCATCAGTGACTTGGACATAAATATTTTAAACTTAAAGCATCACAGCCAAGACAGCCTTCACAAACTTAAAACCTGCCTCAAGTTTCAACGAAGTTTATATTCAGTAAATGCTTTTCTCATTGTATATAAACAATGCATATCAAAAACTGTCATTTCTACTTACTTTTTGAACAAAAGTATCTTCCTAGCATCATTCCTGTGAAATGTGTGGATAAGGGCAATTGCTTTTTTAGAAACAAAGTAGAAAATGTTGTGACTACATTAGTCCCTGTAACTCAGAAGTTTGACCAGATTCTTATTGAAAATCTGATAGATTCTAACTCTTGTACTATGAACATTGTAGACGAAATGGTAATTAGAAACTATGGAATAAAAAGTCATTTTAGCAGTTTATGTCTGTTTAGAAAGCAGAAGCATAAGGTTTGATATAAAAAAGTTCAGTCTAACTTTCCCTTGCAACATGAATCCAGCTCGAATCTTGAATGAAGCAAATGCTAAAAGGAGATGAACAAAATTCCAAGAGTGCAAGAGTATAATTTTCAGTGAAATAAGCCATGGAAGTTATACAGTGTTTTATTTTTTACTTTGAAAATTGAAAATAAAATAGTCTATATGTGCACTCATATTTTATTAAGATATGCTTTATCGATCTTTTTTGGGGGAGGGATTGCAGATGTTTTGGATTATATATATGTGACTCTTTTCCCAGATAAATATAGTTTATAAGTCATAATCTTCTGCAACATTTGCCTAAATTTTTCCCATAATTTCCAGTAATCGGGGGTTCATGTACCTTGGTTTAGGAGCACTGCTATATGAGATTATCTGAGTCTTCCAGATTAAATGGCCTAGGACAACACAGATAAAGCTAGAATGAATATAGACATCTTTCCTCCTAGAATATGGGACTGACTGAAAGTCTCCCCATTATTTAGTGTTATGCATATATATTTGCCTCCAGATATATATGTGAATTTAGAATACATCCAAGGCAGATCAGAAAATAAGTCTTATTGATTTGAATTGAATCCTACTATGTAAAATATATGGAAATTTCTTCTCGAACCTCAGCATAGTAAATGCAAGTGAATGATCCTCTATTGCTATCACTAATTCACAAAGGTGATGGCTATATTGTGCTAAAAAATAATACTATGAAGATGATGCTTACTTTGATGAATCTGTAAATACTACTTTACCTGCACAAAATAATCTATGCATAAGAAGAATCAATATACTGGAAGAAAAACAACTTTTCCAAACAGGCTATTATTAGGCTATAACAATTAAATAACTGTTTTCTTTTTAGAAGTTCTCTTTCTTTCTATTTCCTTTTCTATATTTTTAAGCCTAAGACTTAGAATAGGGGAGAACTATTCCATATCATGTAAGATTCACGGTAGTTGGGATGGTTTACTGGGAAGAATTACACGATTGACAAAGATCAAAACAATTTTGAGGCTATAGGTAGAGTCTTCCCTTTGTAATACATAGGGGGAAAGATAGGAGGCTCTGCTTTATTGCTCTCATAAACAATTTTAACATGCCTGAAGTGCAGCCTCTGCTTTAGCTGGAGGAACATTTAAGACTTGTTAGGGAATAAAGCTAAGAAATACAAATGTTTCTTTGCTAGGAAATAGGAAAACAGAATAGAAAATGGTAGAATAAAATAGAAAAGAAAATTAAGAAATGATTGACTCAAAATAGGTTAACTCACAATTTACTCCAGTGAGTAACCTGGAAACTAGGAAAAATACTGGGAAAAAAAAGTCTACGCAGAAGTCCACTCTCATATAGTCAATAAGAAAATGGCATTGATTAATATTGAAAAAAAATGGCTCACCAAACTGAATACATGTTATCTTTTTCATTAAATTGCATACAAATGAAGAAAGTCAGATCCACCTAAAACTAAAGGAATGTGATATTTTTCCTTCCAGAGAGCCTTCACAAAATATACAATAGAGCATAACAATTCTTATCTAACATAAGCCATGTGAGATTTTGGTAACACCAGGTTAAAGACAGCTGGGGAGAGCGTTGCTTCCTCTGACCAAAAAAAAAAAAAAAAAAAAGATGTCTGCAAAGTCATAACTTTTCCTTGAACCCTACAGAGAGGTTAGGTTGCAGAGCAAACAGCTAATCTGAAATTTAAAAGTCAGCAACTTCAGAGAGAAATAGAAAACAAGCATTGACTTACCTATGTTAGAGCAAAAGAGGAAGAAGAAAGACATACTTACAATATATATGAAGGAAAATTAATCAGCTAACCTTTTTACCAAGTTGCTAACAACTGCATGTGGACTAACAGAAAAGTAGTGAACACCTTGATGAAGCATATAAAAGGAGGGTTTTCACCCAGTAATAGGGTATAGAACTTACTAGTCATTCAGGAGAGAAATTGGTGGCAGGACTAAACAATGGAGAAAGCTTCCAAGGGTGGGCTCGTCTGCAAGAAGGGTCAGCTCCCATAGAGAAGATGCTGAAATTCTATTTGAATCCTTCTACTCTGTGGGCAAAAGCCTTAAGGCACCTTGGGGAAGCCCAAGGCATAGGTAAAGACCTACAGCAACAGGAGAGAGGAAAATATCTCTCTCATGGAGATGGTTCCTTTGGAGTTTTCCTGTAATTTATTTGCTGTAGAAGTTTACTCAATGTTCCTGCACCATGTGGCTTTCAGATCAGTTCAGAGGCTCAGTCGTGTCCGACTCTTTGCCACTCCATGGACTAAAGCACACCAAGCTTTCCTGTTCCAAACTCACGGAGCTTGCTCAAACTCATGTCTATCAAGTTGGTGATGTCATCCAACCATCTCATCCTCTGTCTTCCGCTTCTCCTCCTGCCTTCAATCTTTCCCAGCATCACTGTCTTTTCCAATGAGTCATTTCTTCCCATCAGGCAGCCAAAGTATTGGAGTTTTAGCTTCAGCATCAATCCTTCCAATGAATATTCAGGACTTGTTTCCTTTAGGATGGACTGGTTGGATCTCCTTGCAGTCCACAGGACTCTCAAGAGTCTTCTCCAACACCACAGTTGAAAAGCATCAATTCTTCAGCACTCAGCTTTCTTTGTAGTCCAACTCTCACATCTATACATCACTAGACATGGATATGTATGGGAAAACCATAGCTTTGACTAGACAGAGCTTTGTCTAGTAATGTCTCTGCTTTTTAATATGCTGTCTGGGTTGGTCATAGCTTTTCTTCAAGGAGCAAGCAACTTTTAATTTCATGGCTGTAGCCAACCTGCAGTGATTTTGGAGACCCCCAAAATAAAGTCTCTCAAAGTTGCCATTGTTCCCCATCTATTTGCCATGAAGTGATGGGACCGGATGCCGTGATATTAGTTTCTTGAATGTTTAGTTTTAAGACAACTTCTTCACTTTCCACTTTCACTTTCATCAAAGGCACTTTAGTTCTTCTTTGCTTTCTGCCATAAAGGTTGTGTCATCTGCACATCTGTGGTTATTGATATTTCTCCTACAAATCTTGATTCCAGCTTGTGCTTCATCCAGCCTAGTGCTTTGAATGATGTATAATTTAAATAAGCAGGGTGAGTGTACAACTTTGACTTTCCTGATTGCTTTCCCGATTTGGAACCAGTCCATTTCTAACTGTTACTTCTTGAACTGCATACAGATTTCTCAGGAGGCAGGTCAGGTGGTCTGTTATTCCCATCTCTTGAAGAATTGTCCACAGTTTGTGGTGATCCACACAGTCAAAAGCTTTGGCATAGTCAATAAAGCAGAAATACATATTTTTCTGGAACTCTCTTGCTTTTTTGATGATCCAACAAATGTTAACAATTTGATCTCTGGTTCATCTGTATTTTCTAAATCCAGCTTGAACATCAGGAAGATCATGGTTCACATACTGTTGAAGCCTGACTTGGAAAATTTTGAGCATTAGTTTGCGAGAGTGTGAAATGAGTGCAACTGTGTGGTAGTTTGGCTTGAACATACTTTGGAATTGCTTTTCTTTGGGATTGGAATGAAAGCTGATCTTTTCCAGTCCTGTGGCCACTGCTGAGTTTTCCAGATTTTCTGGCATATTGAATGTATCACTTTCACAGCATCATCTTTTAGGACTGGAAATAGCTCAGTTGGAATTCCATCACCTCCACTAGCTTTGTTCATAGTGATTCTTCCTAAGGCAAACTTAACTTTGCATTCCAAGATGTCTGGCTCTAGGTTAGTGATCACACCATCGTGATTATCTGGGTGATCAAATTTTTTTGTTGTGTAGTTCTTCTGTGTATTCTTGCCATCTTTTCTTAATATCTTTTGCTTCTATTAGGTCCATATAATTTCTGTCCTTTCTTGTGCCCATCTTCGCATGAAATGTTCCCTTGGTATCTTTCATTTTCTTGAAGAGATCTCTAGTCTTTCCCATTCTGTTGGTTTCCTCTATTTCTTTGCACTGATCACTGTGGAAGGCTGTCTTATGTCTTCTTGCTATTTGGACTCTGCATTCAGATGGGTATATCTTTTTTTTTTTTCCTTTGACTTTAGCTTCTCTTCATTTCTCAGTTATTTGTAAGGCCTCCTCAGACAATCATTTTGCCTTTTTGCATTTCTTTTTCTTGGAGATGGTCTTGATCACTGCCTGCTATACAATGTCATGAACCTCCATCCATAGTTCTTCATGCACTTTGTCTATCAGACCTAATCCCTTTAATCTATTTGTCACTTCCACTGTATAGGCTTCCCTTGTAGCTCAGTTGGTAAAGAATCTGTCTGCAGTACAGGAGACCCGGGTTCAATCCCTGGGTTGGGAAGACCCCCTGAAGAAGGAAATGGCAACCCATTCCAGTATCCTTGCCTGGAAAACCTCATGGACAGAGGAGCCTGGTGGGCTGCAGTCCCTAGGGTCGCAAAGAGTCAGGCATGACTGAGCGACTAACACTTACTTACTTACTTACTTACTTACTTACTTACTTACTTACTGTGTAGTCCTAAGGGATTTGATTTAGGCCATATCTGAATGATGTAGTGGTTTACCCTACTTCCTTCAATTTAAGTCTGAATTTGGCAATAAGGAATTCATAATCTGAGCCATAGTCAGCTCCACGTCTTGTTTTTTCTGACTCTATAGTGCTTTTCCATCTTTGGCTACAAATAATATAATTAATCTGATTTCAGTATTGACCATCTGGTGATGTCCATGTGTAGAGTCTCTTCTTGTGTTGTTGAGAGTATTTTCTATGACCAGTGTGTTCTCTTGGCAAAACTCTGTTAGATTTTGAACTGCTTCACTTTGTACTCCAAGGCCAAAATTGTCTGTTACTCCAGGTATCTCTTGACCTCCTAGTTTTCCATTCCAGTCCCCTGTAATGCAAAGGACATCTTTTTTGGGTCCTGCTGCTGCTGCTGCTGCTGCTAAGTCGCTTCAGTTGTGTCCGACTCTGTGCGACCCCATAGACGGCAGCCCACCAGGCTCCCCCATCCCTGGGATTCTCCAGGCAAGAACATTGGAGTGGGTTGCCATTTCCTTCTCCATTTTTGGGTCCTAGTTCTAGAAAATTTTGTAGGTCTTCATAGAGCCATTCAACTACAGCTTCTTTAGGATTATTGGTTGGGCACAGACTTGTATTACTGTGATATTGAATGGTTTGCCTTGAAAATGAACAGAGATCATTCTGTTGTTTTTGAGATTGCACCCAAGTTCTGCATTTTGGACTCTTCTGTTGACTATGATGGCTACTCCATTTCTTCTAAGGATTCTTGCCCACAGTAGTATATATAATGGGCCTCTGAATTAAATTTGCTCATTGCAGTCTATTTTGGTTCACTGCTTCCTAAAATGTTGATGTTCACTCTTGCCATCTCCTGTTTGCCCACTTCCAGCTTACCTTGATTCATGAACCTAACATTCCAGGTTCCTAGGCAATATTGTTCTTTACATCATTGGACTTTACTTCTGTCACCTGTCACATCCACAGCTGGGCTTTGGTTTTGCTTTGGCTGTCTCTTCATTCTTTCTGGAGTTATTTCTCCACTGTTCTCCAGTAATATTTTGGGCACCTACCAACCTGAGGAATTCATCATTCAGTGTCATATCTTTTTGCCTTTTCATACTTTCTGTCTGGCTTTAGGCCATCCTGATTGACCTGTACACTAGAGGGCACTTTTCCTCACACTTGTTCCCTTCTCTTTTCTTCACACTTGTACCAAGCTTCCCTGGTAGCTCAGATGGTAAAGTGTCTGCCAGCAATGCAGGAGGCCTGGGTCTAATCCCTGGGTTGAGAAAATCCCCTGGAGAAGGAAATGGCAACCTACTCCAGTACTCTTGCCTGGAGAATTCCATGGATAGAGGAGCCTGGTAGGCTAAAGCCCATGGGATCACAAAGAGTTGGACACAACTGAGCGACTTCACTTTGTACTTTGTACTCGTTCCCCTCTCCAGTGGTCTCTTTGTGCTTATCAAGCAAACAGGCTTCCCTGATGGCTCAAGTGGTAAAGAATCTACTGGTAATGCAAGAGTGCCAGGTTCAGATCCCTGGATCTGGAAGATTCCCTGGAGAAGGGAATTGCTACCCACTTCAGTACTCTGGCCTGGAGAATTCCATGAACTATAGTCCATGAGATTACAAAGAGTCAGACACGCCTAAGCAACTTTCACATAAACACACACATGCATACAGCCAAGTGGAGAGATGTCATGAAGAAAGGCCAATCTTAATTGTCTGGGTCTCAGGGGTAAGGTTTCTCAGGCATCTGCCCTTCGTCTGTCAGACTGCCTCTAATGGTCTGGGCAGAGGATGAAGGCAGTGAGGGAGTTAAGCTTCCTGTGAGGAGAGTTTTAGAGCAGCAGGAGCAGTCAATGTGAAGATGTAGAGACTTGTCTGTTATGTTCAGGGTACATCAAGGAGACCAGTTTGGCCTCAGTGGAGTTCGAGATGTGGCTAGTAAGGAGGTAAATCAGAGATATAACTGTGCAGTCACACAGTGCAAGACCTTGGACATCACTACCGACTCTGACCGATAAGAAAAGTATTGCAGAATTCCAAATAGGGAAGTGATTTGATTTGACTTTTTCTTTAAAAGGATTATTCATGCTGCTGAGAAAAAGTAAAATCAGCATGAATGCTTAGGAAGCTAGTATTAAAAACTAGAAAAAGTTGGGGGCTGTTCAGAATAGAATATGGGCAGTAGTGGCAGTGGATAAAGTTTGAAATCCAGCCAGCATGATATTCTAATGGATCTCAGATGTGTGTGTGAATGTAACATAATGTATTCATAGAATTTTCAAATAATATGTAACTTCAATGAAAAGAACAAATCAATAAGACAGTATAGAATCACTTTTAAATGAAAGAAAGGATAAAATAACACTGAAGAAGAGCCAGAAGTCAGTTTAAAAAACGCTTGGAACCTGGTAGGAATTTAAGGTAAAGTATTAATATATCTGTCTTAACTAAACATATTATTCTCTTTTATTAACATTTTCTCCAACTTGATTCAGAAAATGTGCAATTTTATGATATTCATAATTCACACACTGAAAAAAAGAATATCTATAAAAAGATATATCAGGAAATTCCAAAGTTTAATAGATCTGGTCCTAGGATTAGTAACGAAGAATAATACATGGCAAAATTAGAAACTGTGACAGTAAAACACAAACAAGTTTAATTATATGAGTAATTAAAGTAGCAGTAATCAAAATCAAGGAGGATGCCAAATCATGAAACTGTCACCTAGCAATTATATTTTCCCGATGTAATTTCCTAAATAAAATCAGAGAAAAGAGAATTTCTAAACATAGTATTATTGATGCTAATATTTGGCAAATTATTACAGAAAATGCAGACAATTATGGGCAGTAATTTTAAAATAATAGTTATGTGTTAAATTTTGTTCTCTACAGGGCATACCTTTCTTTCAATTATATATATATACACATATTATAAGGTTTACACAAATGGTTACAAGTGTTATACATACCTAAGGAATGAATTACTAAGTCAACACTGCAATGATTGAATATTTGTAAAATATTAAAATAATTATGACACAGTGGCATATGCTTTTAAATCTATGTTTTTGAAACAAAGAATAAAACTTGATAAATTAAAGAATTTTAAAATTGCAATTATAGAATTATGGAAGTATTCATTACAC
>SJYF01000047.1:5947483-5963730 GCA_006410515.1 Procapra przewalskii
GGAGAAGGCAATGGCAACCCACTCCAGTACTCTTGCCTGGAAAATCCCTTGGATGGAGGAGCCTGGTGGGCTGCAGTCCATGGGATTGCTAAGAGTCGAACACGACTGAGCGACTTCACTTCACTTTTCCCTTTCATGCATTGGAGAAGGAAATGACAACCTACTCCAGTATTCTTGCCTAGAGAATCTCAAGGATGGGGGAGCCTGGTGGGCTGCTGTCTATGGGGTCGCACAGAGTCGGACACGACTGAAGTGACTTAGCACTTCATCAAATTAATTTTTCCCCAAAATTCAAAGGAGATGAAATAGGACTGGTCTAATTTGAAATAGATTGAATTAAGAAACCAGAAAAGGCATAGGAAAATGGGTTACTGACTGGGGAATACAGGCTCATAGGAAATAAGCCTTCAAAACTTGAGCTTCCAAGAATAGTTTGAGACACGCACTGAGTGTTTAACAAGAACAGAGAGAGGACAATAATTCATGAGTTTATAGATATTTAACTTGTACTAGGAGTTAAGTGGTATTATATATTATTTTCAGTATGCAGTATCTAAGGCACTTTTTGACCCCAGTTTACCTCTCCTAGAGTCTTCTGCTCCTCTCTTCTTCACTTAGTCTAGACAAGTTTGCTTTATTCTCTTCCTGTCTCTGACCTTTCACACACACTGGTATCTCTACCATTCTTCCATCACTCAGTGATTCTTATAGTCTCAAAATCTCTTCCAAAGAGAAATCATCACTGATCCACATCTAAATTTATTCCTCCAGGCTTCCCTATAACTTCAGGGTATTTTTGGCTTTCTTCCAAAAATTTTTTTAAACAAATTTAAATTGTATATTTATTTGTTGCATTGACTAAGACCTGTGTCTATTATTAAATTGTAAGCCATATTTCCTGAGTTCACCACTGTATACTCAGTGCATATTGCTTGATCAATATTTATTGAATTAGTGAATGAATGAACAGAACATTTTACATTAAAAAGTTAGTATGAAATATAGACACATAACTTCCATATTTCCACTGCATCCCTACATTGAATTTGAAGAAATTTTGAGAGACAGGAGATATGTGAAAAAGGTGGCTTGACTCTAGCAAGGTCAGATGTTTGTCCCTTATTTTAGTTATAAAGTGACTAATCAAATCTAACTTGAAATTTTTTGATATATTATTTGCATTTATATTTTTCCAGATAATTATTTGACTGAAATTTAAGTTCATTGTAAGAAATAGGAATGCATAGTGTTCAGTTCAGTTGTGTCTGACTCTTTGCAATCCCATGAACTGCAGCACACCAGACTTCCCTGTCCTTGCTCAAACTCAGATCCATTGAATCAATGATACCATTTAATCATCTCATCCTCTATTTCCCTCTTCTCCTCCTGCTTTCAATTTTTCCCAGCACCAGGGTCTTTTCCAATGAGTTGAATCTTTGCATCAGGTGGCCAAAGTATTGGAGCTTCAGCCTTAGCATCAATCCTTCCAATGAATATTCAGGACTTATTTCCTTTAGAGTTGACTGCTTTGATCTCCTTGCAATTCAAAAGCATCAACTCTTCAGTGCTCAGCCTTCATTATGGTCCAGCTCTCATATGTGTACATGACTATTGGTGAAACCATAGATTTGACTATATAAACTTTTGTTAGCCAAGTGATGTGTCTGATTTTTAATACACTGTGTAGGTTGTCCATAGCTCTTCTTCCAAGGAGCAGGCATCTTTTAATTTCGTGGCTGCAGTCACCTTCAGCATTTATTTTGGAACCCAATAAAATAAAATCTGTCATTATTTCCTTTTTTCCCCATCTATTTGCCATGAAGCGATGGGACCAGATGCCATGATCTTAGTTTTTTTGTTTGTTTGTTTGTTTTTTAATATTGAGTTTTAAGCCAGCTTTTTCACTCTCTTCTTTCTTTCACTTTCATCAAGAGGCTCTTTAGTTCCTTCTCGCTTTCTGCCACGAGAGTGGTTTCATCTACATATCTGAAGTTATTGACATTTCTCCCAGCAGTCTTGATTCTAGCTTGTTTTTCATCCAGCCTGGCATTTCTCATGATGTACTTTGCATATAAGTTAAATAAGCAGGGAGGCAATATACAGCCTTGACGTAATGCCTTCCCAATTTGGAACCAGTCCATTGTTCCATGTCTGGTTCTAGCTGTTGTTTTTTGATTGACATACAGGTTTATCAGGAGGCAGGTAAGGTGGTCTGTATTCCCATTCCTTTAAGAATTTTCCACAGTTTGTGGTGATGCATACAGTCAAAGGCTTTAGCATAGTCAATGAAGCAGAAATAGATGCTTTGCTGGAATTCCTTGATTTTTCTGTGACCCAGAGGATGTTTGCAACTTGATCTTTGGTTCCTCTGTATTTTCTAAATCCAGATTATACATCTGGAAGTTCTTGGTTTATGTATTACTGAAGCCTAGCTTAAAGGATTTTGAGCATTACCTTGCTAATATATGAAATGAGTACAGTTTTGCAGTATTTTGAGCATTCTTTGGCATTGCTTCTCTGGGATTAGAATGAAAACTGACCTTTTCCAGTCCTGTGGCCACTGCTGAGTTTTCCAAATTTGCTGGTATATTAAGGGTAGCACAGCATCATCTTTTAGGATTGGAAATAGCTCAACTGGAATTCCTTCACCTCCACTAGCTTTGCTCATAGTGATACTTGCTAAGGCCCGCTTGACTTCACACTCCAGGATATCTGGCTCTAGGTAAGTGATCACACCATTGTATTTATCTGGTTCATGAAGATCTTTTTTTGTATAGTTCTGTGTATTCTTGCCTCCTCTTCTTAATATCTTCTGCTTCTGTTAGGTCCAGACCATTTCTGTCCATTATTGTGCCCATCTTTGCATTAAATGTCCCCTGGTATCTGTAACCTTCTAGGTATACAGAAATGCTGCTGCTTCTAAGTTGCTTCAGTCGTGTCCGACTCTGTGCGACCCCATAGACGGCAGCCCACCAGGCTCCCCTGTCCCTGGGATTCTCCAGGCAAGAACACTGGAGTGGGTTGCCATTTCCTTCTCCAATGTATAAAAGTGAAAAGTGAAAGTGAAGTCGCTCAGTCGTGTCCGACTCTTAGCAACCCCATGGACTGCAGCCTACCAGGCTCATCTATCCGTGGGATTTTCCAGGCAAGAGTACTGGAGTGGGTTGCCATTGCCTTCTCCAGTATACAGAAATTTTACCTCCAAATATCCATTTGTAACTTTGGAACTAATAGTTGGGCATTCTGGCTCCCTAGCTCAAGTCATAAATGTCTATATCAAATATGAAGAAAACTACTTTACAAGTGATTTGTTCTTGACTTTCTCCAAAGGACCAATTATTTTAAATTCACTTTTTTTTTTTTTGAAAGCACAAACCAGCCCAGATAAGATATTGACAATGCAGAATATCTTTGAAGTAAATAAGTCAGGTTTCAAAAATTCTGAAATGATTCTTCCTTTGACTCTAAATAATCTTTTCTCTCTGAAGTTGTATGGTACCTCTTACCTGTTGATGTGTAGAATGATAGCAATATGCTGTCAGGCTCTATAATTACTTGTAGCATAGGACATTAAACATAGTGAGGACATTGTTCTTAAAAATGTGTACTTGTGTTGTTTTTTACATTAAGGTGGTTAATCTTTGTCATGTAAGGGGTGTAGACGGAAAATGTGGGCATAAGGAAAAATTTACTGTGAAAGGCTTACAATTAGTATACACATTTCCCAACCCACAATCCCAGTTTCTCCATTGCATGTAGTGATGTGTGCTGATCTAGGCACCACTAGAGACTATGGAATGTGCCCCAGTAAAAGGATGTGGTCTCACTGTACATAATTATAGGAGAATTAGGGGCCAATGTAACAAGGGAGGAGGACATGGCAACCCACTCCAATATTCCTGCCTGGAGAATCCCCGTGGAGAGAGGAGCATGGCAGGCTACGGTCCATGGGGTCACAAGGAGTCAAACATGACTGAGCAACTAAGCACACTGCAACGCAACAAGGAGCATTTTCTTTGCTGGAGAAATGGCCTCGTTTAAAAGGAGTGCTAGCCAGTTCAGGGATGAGGAATTTGCATAAAATACATCACCTGTCTGATCGACACTTGTTCTTCGGTTGAGTTGGCTCAGCTCTATCTGAGAGAAAAAGCAGGGTTTTTTTGCTTGTTTGGTTTTTGTTTTTAAGGCATTAGTGTAATCCAGGAGAGGAAATTATTTTCTCTCCTTAATGTTCATGTAGGAAGTATAGAAAACACGATAAATTACAGAGAGATACAGAAAAAATGACAGAAATAAGAGGTAGTATCACTAATATCTATCTCTTATCATGTAATCAAATGATTAAAAATATTAAAGGTAAGCAAGAATTCACCAGTAGCAAGACAAAACAGTTTTAAAAGTATACAACCTTAAAAAGTAAACATCTAAAAGAGGTTGTAGCAGATGATTTTCATCAGTTTTGGCAAAGATATACAATGGTGGAGTGAGTGAATAAGGTTAAAGCCTTGCCAGGCTTATAATTTGATAAACAGATGGCATAATGAGCCAACTTATGACTTAACCCTGTATGACTAGCCATAGTGCTCTGCTCCTGGAAGTTTCCCTAAGTATCGGCAGGATGAAGATGATATCAAGGTCTTAGTTGAGAAAGCATCAAGGAGAATTTCCCTAAATTATATCTGAGCAAATAGAAGTATTGAAAAGAGTTGTTCATAGATTTAAATAATAAAAAGAAATGCAAGGCAAATTTGAAAACATACTAAATACAAAATGCCTGTGTGTGCACTGTTGGGAAATATAATTGAAAACACTACTCCAAACCAGAAAGCCATCCACAAAGACAGAGGAGATAGAAACCAGTTGTATCGTGGAATAAGCATTAAACCACAATGTCATGCATGCCACTGGCTCCCAGTTTACTGATGCAAAAACAAAGGAATCTCACTTCCTTATATAGCCCAGCAGAGAAGACACATTAAATACTTTTGTGTTCAAGATATACAACTAGTCGTTGAGTAAGAGGACTTGACAGCACCATTTGTCACATATAGATTATCCTGACTTTACCTAATATTTGGAATAACCATCTATATTAACTTATTGGCTTAATACAGGAGAAAAATAACTTCGCATATCTCTATGACAGAAAGTAGCTTTGGAACTTGGAGCAAAGATGAGGTTCCTACTCTCTCACAGACACTGGGGTATTGAGGTGGCATCTTTTGATATTTACATTTCAAAGAGTTCGCTCCCAGGTTCTTGAGAAAGACATATCTGGGTCTCAGAGTTGAAAAAAGGCCTATCTAGTTCTCCATAAAGAAAGGAGAAAACACTTGCAGTGTTTTCTAAAACTAGTGCTCTAAGTAGGAAGTTTGTTTGGCACTGTCAAAGGGGATAGGCTCAGTTTATTCTTGAAAAGCATAAGGAAAATCATAGACATCTGCTATGTATTTTATAACGTGTCTATTTTGTTGTCCTGTCACTAAGTTGTGTCTGAACTTTTGTGACCCCATAGACTGTAGAATGCCAGGCTCCCCTGTCCTTCACTATCTCCCAGAGTTTGCTCAAACTCATGTCCATTGAGTTGGGGATGCCACGCACCCATCTCATTCTCTGTCACCCCCTTCTCCTCCTGCCCTCAGTATTTCCCAGCAGGCTCTTTTCCTGTGAGTCAGCTTTTCGTGTTAGGTGGCCCAAGTATTAGAGCTTCAGCATCAGTCCCTCCAGTGAGTATTCAGAATTGATTTCCTTTAGGATTGACTGGTTCGATCTTGTTTTCCAAGAGTATCTCAAGAGTCTTCTCCAGCACCAGAATTCAAAATCACCAATTCTTCAGCACTCAGCTTTCTTTATGATACTCATCTGTACATGACTACTAGAAAAACCATAGCTTTAACTATATGGACCTTTGTGGACAAAGTGATGTCTCTGCTTTTAAATATGTTGTTTAGGTTCGTCATAGCTTTCTTCTTTTAAAAGGAGCAAGCGTCTTTTAATTTCATGGTTGCAGTCACTCTCTGCAGTGATTTTGGAATTCAAGAAAGCAAAATCTGCCACTATTTCCACTTCTACCCCTTCTATGTGTCATGAAGTGATGGGACCAGATGCCACAATCTTAGTTTTTTAATGTTGACTTTTAAGCCAGCTTTTTCACTCTACTCTTTCCCTTTCATCAGGAGGCTCTTTAGTTCCTCTTTGCTTTCTGCCATTAGGGTGGTATCATCTGCAAATCTGAAGTTGATATTTCTCCCAGCAATATTTCTACTTAGAATTATATAATTTAATTCACTGTAATAAACATAAACTGTATCACATATAGAATTTTTTTAAAAAGGAAAAAATTTTAAATGAAAACGTAAACTCATCAATAGTTGACTTTCTAAAATTGTCCCATTTATTATACTTTTTTCAGGCCATCTCAAAAAGATTTCAGTTGTTTGTGGTAATATAAAATTGGTTAATAGTTGTTTTAGATATGTTAAATTTTTCATTAATTTATTCTTATTACTTGCAAAAGATAAATTGTAAGTTTGGAAAAGATTAATTTTTAAAATTTATATATATAGTTATTTTTGTCATATTTACCATTGCCACACTGTCTTAAATATTCTTTAGTTTCCCCTGGATTGAGTTATTCTCTGTCTTCTATGAAGTGCTCTAACTATAGCTCATAGTTTTAAGGTTTCCTCTTTCTTTTTTGCCTTGCCTTCTCACCTGAACTTATGCCAGTTTACTTCTTGCAGAAGTAATGTATAATGAAACAGCTCTTATGGAAAGTCACATTTGCTTTTCAGGACAACAACTTTCCAAGTTGAAAGCTATGGAAGCAGCCTATAAAACAATTTTCTATGGCTCCCAGAGAGTTTTTCTTTTTTTTTTAACATCTGCAATGATGGCCTCTGGGACCTGAAGATAACATCCATTTAGGAGGAATTAGCTAGGAAGTAATTTAGACAACAGTGTCAGACTTTATTTTTGGGAGCTCCAAAATCACTGCAGATGGTGACTGTAGCCATGAAATTAAAAGAGGCTTACTCCTTGGAAGGAAAGTTATGACCAACCTAGATAGCATATTGAAAAGCAGAGATATTACTTTGCCAACAAAGGTCTGTCTAGTCAAGGCTATGGTTTTTCCAGTAGTCATGTATGGATGTGAGAGTTGGACTGTGAAGAAAGCTGAGTGCTGAAGAATTGATGCTTTTGAACTGTGGTGTTGCAAGGACATCCAACCAGTGCATCCTAAAGGAGATCAGTCCTGAGTGTTCTTTGGAAGGACTGATGCTAAAGCTGAAACTCCAATACTTTGGCTACCTCATGCAAAGTGTTGACTCAATGGAAAAGACTCTGATGCTGGGAGGGATTAGGGGCAGGAGGAGAAGGGGACAACAGAGGGTGAGATGGCTGGATGGCATCACCAACTCGATGGACATGAGTTTGAGCAAACCCTATGAGTTGGTGATGGACAGGGAGGCCTGGCGTGCTTGGATTCATGGGGTCGCAAAGAATCAGATGCAACTGAGCGACTAAACTGAACTGAATTTAGACAAGCAATTTGTCTTTTTCTTGCGTGCAATTTTTTTGAATGAGTTCATTGGTCAGTAAATTGATGAATTTGATTTTATAGGATCAACCTAGCAATACTTTATAATCAGAGAAGAGCAGAGGAATTCAGATATATGTTCACCAACTTTCTGAAATGTTGTCACTTCCTGAAAAACCTGTGGTGTGTACTCAGTGACAGGAGCCTTTCGTCCAACCTTGACATTCAGAAGCTATTAGTCAGTGATTCCACTACTGCACATTATGATTTCTTGAGCCACTTCACAGAAATGATTGAATTAATGAAAATTGATTTTGATTCACTGTGCCTGAAAACTAACTTGAGCTAGTTACAAAAATCAAAATCAGAGATACAGTGATTCACATAACTGGGAAGTACAGAGGTTAATAACCTAAGTTAAAGTTTGGCACAGTTAACATGCCAAACAATGTAATATTCACCCTATTTCCAAAAACCCTTGTTTGCATATTTCTATGTAGAGAGAGTCTTACATACAGTTAGAGAAAATAGCTGTCAACCAGATATGTAGTCCTAATAGCTCATGGGCTAAGGCTCTGGGCTGCTTTGATTACTTTTCTGGATTTCATGACCTTTGGCAACCACACCTTTAGTGGAATTAGGGAGCTGACCCAGGTATTATGATAGACACGTTCTTTGGAAGAGATAGAGCAACAAAAGAGTTGATTTTTGGAGTAAAACGGTATTAATTTTATTAGATTATGGGCAAAAAGTGTTAGAAAAGCCAAACGATGGATGCCTATTTCAGCCACTCTGAAATTTGTTGCTATGTATAGAAAACCTGAATTTCTGTGATATGTTTATTTAATAGCACATTCTCTTGAAACCAGAAAAGAAGTTGCAGAAACAATTTTTTTTTTTTACCTAAAATTGAAATGACTAAAGAGTTGCCATTGTGCTAATGAAGCTGAAAGGAAAGCAATTAAAAATCTAAATGCCTGAAAAATGACATCCATTAAACCTGCATTATATTGCTATTAGCTAAGGGACATAATGTCAAACAATAGATGTTTAAGATAATCAGTTTGGAAAAGAGAAAATTGCCTTATTTATATGCNNATATGCATTTAATTTTTCATATTTACAAAAGCTATGTTTCTTTACTTTTTATAAAACAGTCATCACTTAGGCATAATTTTGTTGAGTACTAAACATATTTTGTATAAAGAAACTAGGTTAAACACTCAAAAATTAGTAGCCAATTATTGGTAGTAATCTGTATGGTTGTATCTCAAAGTAGTATTGTTTTCCTGCTTAAATTTAATGTGATCACTGCTCTGCCTTTTCTTAGTTTAGTTGAACTGGAATTGAAGGAGAATGTGGACAGTTTAAAAGACAATATTAAATTTCAGCACATATCTTCTGAATAAGATAAAATTAATTTTTATTACCAAATAGTAGCACCTTATGAAAACATCATATGAACTTCAGTGAGGGTACTACCTATGCAACCACATGGTGCCAGATTCCAAACTCCAGAAGTGCTTAGAAGCAGAAAAGGGACAGCTAATTATTTAGTGTATTGAAAGGTGTAAACTATTTGGTTGTAAAAATGGAAGTTTTAAAAACAAATTGATACACAACACTGAAATATATATCTATTGTTGTATCTCTGTTTTAAAGGAAAAGCACATTCATAAACCTACTCTCCTATTTATGTTTCTGCTTTCTTGATCCTCTTATCTCCCCAAACTCTGCCTTTTCCTGTGTCAATGTATTTCATTTCAGACTTTTTAAAATTTTTTCTGATTGCCATCATGGTGTACCATCATTAAAAGAAAAAAAAATACTTTTTGAGAAGATGATGCATGGCCACTCTTAAGAATTTATGTCACCTTGATAATTCCGTAGTACTGGCTTGTAGAACTACAAAACAGTTGCTACTGTCTGAGTGGAGAAAGTCAAATGTAGAAATTAAGGACATTAGCTTTAGAGTCACACAGAAGGGAGTATTTACGAGTGGTTTGATACTGGGTAGATTATGTTTCTCATACCTTCTTTATGTATAGTATCAGTACAATTACAACCTCTAGACATACAAATGTTCAAAAATTAGTAGTTTCACATTAATAATAGCAATAGAAGTATTTCCTGTCTGCAGATCAGTCACGTACAAGGTTCAGGGATAGAGATACAGTCTGAAGACCTTCAACCTCATTGCTTAATATCTACAAATTGAGATTTTTTGTTTGTTAAACCAAACTAATATACAGGGTGCCAGGAAATACTTTAAAAGTATACCCTATTCCAGTCTCTTTTGTTACAGTACCAAACATGTATAACACATTAAGTACCTATTTTTCCCTTCTATTTCTTCAATTTTGTATCTTGACAAAGAGTTGGGTGCAACTGAGCAACTAAGCAGAGCAGCGAGAGCCCGTCTAAAATAAAACAGAGAAAATAACAATAAAAAGAGTGCAGTATATTGTGAAACATTTTTTTTATAGAAACAGAAAACCTTCTTTACCAAAACATGGAAAAACCATAGAAACTCTTCCTCCCTCCAACCAGAATAAATCTCTAAAAGATAGTACAGGAAAAACACACTCAAGTATTAACAAGAAAAATGAAATTACAACATGTGCAAAAATGTAGCAAGATTCAGGGAAAACACATTCTCACAGAAGTCAGCTAGTTTTTCTGCTAGGCTTTTATCTCAGAGTTTATTTGCTATAAAACAACAAAAAAGATCATTAGAGATCTGCTTCTAAGAATTTTAGAATAACAGGTCCAGAATGACTATTCTACCATAAATAACTTAAAAACTGCAAAACATACATAATATAATTTTTCTCAGGTATTGGAAATTGGACAGCAGAGGACTATTATTTTTGAGGGAAGAGGGGATAGAGAAATAAGGTCAGCTCTACAATTGCTCTGAATTTTTTCCTTTAGGCAATTTCTGAACAGTAAACAGGAGAGGGAACACAAAGAGAATCTAACAGATTTGAGTTTGGTAAGCCTACAGTGACTGGAATTTGCACATCAGAATGAGAGAGGAGAGAATCATGCAAAGATAGAGTTTTAAAAATCTGCATAGGAGACCACTTCAGGCTTTGTATGAACATCAATATGTATGCTTATATGGTAAAACTCCAGAGGTGCAAGCAAAGAAAAACTCCCAGAAAAAGAAAACTTTCTGAGGAAGCCAATAATTATGAAGAGTCTCAGAAAGGTGGCAGCTTGAGTTTCACCAGTCAAAGTAGACTTTGTTGAATGCACAGGGTATTCACTGGAGACTCCAGAAGAATTTCACCATAGTAAAGAAGTTGAACTCACCAATGAACAAGTCTATTCTGGATTATCCCTTTTTAAACCTGAAAACAAGTCCCAAAATTATCAAGCTAATTTGTCAGTAACTACTTACCAGAGCAAAGACTGCAGTCTTTAAAGTGAGACAACAGAGTCCAGGCATTGAATAATGTAACATCACCAAGTCCAGCATCAAACGAAAAATTACTAGACATATCAAGACATAGGAAATTGTGTATTTTGGAGGTAATCAGTTGATGGAAACAGCAGTCTCACAGATGTTGGAATTTGCAGACATGTTCTTTAAAAATGTTTATATGTATGCTTTATATATTCAAATATCAAAAGGAAAGCATGGCCATAATGAGGAACAAAGTAGATATTATAAGAAACAGTCAAATAGAAACTCTAGACATGAAATATACAGTATTCTAAATGAAAATTTTAATATGAAAATTGATCAGTAGAAAGCCCATGTGGGTACATTAATATCAAACAGAGGATATGTGAAACATTCTTATTACATGAGTGGTGATTAAATAGCTTCCTTCCCAGTCCCACATCCCATCCCTCTAGGTTGTCACAGAGCACCAGTTTGGGCTCCCTGTGTTATATAACAGCTTCCTTCTAGCTAGTTATTTTACACATGGTAGCTTATTTATGTCAATGCTACATTCTCAACTCACCCCACCCTCTCCTTCCCCCACTGTGTCACCAATCCTGGTCTCCATGTCTCTGTCTCCATTCCTTTCCTGTAAATAGGCTCATTTTTCAAAATTCCATATATATATGTGTGTTAATATATGATATTTATATATTAGGTTATATATTATAGATAGATAGATAATAGGTTCTGAGTTCATCCTCCTCAGTTCATATTTGTTCCTTTTTATGGCTGAGTAGAGATACACCACGCCCAAGGTAAGAGAAACCCAAGTAAGATGGTAGGTGTTGAAAGAGGGCATCAGAGGGCAGACACACTGAAACCATACTCACAGAAAACTAGTCAATCTAATCACACTAGGACCACAGCCTTGTCTAACTCAGTGAAACCAAGCCATGCTTGCAGGGCAACCCAAGACGGGTGGGTCATGGTGGAGAGGTCTGCCAGAATGTGGTCCACTGGAGAAGGGAATGGCAAACCACTTCAGTATTCTTGCCTTAAGAACCCCATGAACAGTATGAAAAGGCAAAATGATAGGATACCAAAAGAGGAACTCCCCAGGTCATTAGGTGCCCATCATGCTACTGGAGATCAGTGGAGATATAACTCCAGAAAAAATGAAGAGATGGAGCCAAAGCAAAAACAATACACAGTTGTGGATGTAACTGGTGATAGAAGCAAGATCTGATGCTGTAAAGAGCAATATTGCATAGGAACCTGGAATGTCAGGTCCATGAATCAAGGCAAATTGGAAGTGGTAAAACAAGAGATGGCAAGGGTGAACGTCGACATTCTAGGAATCAGCGAACTAAAACGGACTGGAATGGGTGAATTTAACTCAGATGACCATTATGTCTACTACTGCAGCAGAAATCCCTCAGAAGAAATGGAGTAGCCATAATGGTCAACAAAAGGGTCTGAAATGCAGTACTTGGATGCAATCTCGAAAACGACAGAATGATCTCTGTTTATCTCCAAGGCAAACAATTCAGTATCACAGTTATCCAAGTCTATGCCTCAACCAGTAATGCTGAAGAAGCTGAAGTTGAATGGTTTTATGAAGCCCTACAAGCCCTTTTAGAACTAACACCCAAAAAAGATGTCCTTTTCATTATAGGGGACTGGAATGCAAAAGTAGGAAGTCAAGAAACACCTGGAGTAACAGGTAAATTTGGCCTTGGCATGCAGAATGAAGCAGGGCAAAGACTAACAGGGTTTTGCCAAGAAAATCCACTGGTCATAGCAAACACCCTCTTCCAATAACACATGAGAAGACTCTACACATGGACATCACCAAAATCAGATTGATTATATTCTTTGCAGCCAAAGATGCAGAAGCTCTATACAGTCAACAAAAACAAGACCAGGAGCTGACTGTGGCTCAGATCATGAACTCCTTATTATCAAGTTCAGACTCAAATTAAAGAAAGTAGGAAAAACCGCTAGACCATTCAGGTATGACCTAAATCAAATCCCTTATGATTATACAGTGGAAGTGAGATATAGATTTAAGGGCCTAGATCTGATAGATCAAGTGCCTGATGAACTATAGATGGAGGTCTGTGACATTGCACAGGAGACAGGGATCAAGACCATCCCCATGGAAAAGAAATGCAAAAAAGCAAAATGGCTATCTGGAGAGGCCTTACAAATAGCTGTGAAAAGAAGAGAGGCAAAAAGCAAAGGAGAAAAGCAAAGATATAAGCATCTGAATGCAGAGTTCCAAAGAATAGCAAGACGAGATGAGAAAGCCTCCTTCAGCAATCAATGCAAAGAAATAGAAGAAAACAACAGAATGGGAAATTGTAGAGATCTCTTCAAGAAAATTAGAGATACCAAGGGAACATTTCATGCGAAAACAGGCTCAATAAAGGACAGAAATTGTATGGACCTAACAGAAGCAGAAGATATTAAGAAGAGGTGGCAAGAATACACGGACGAACTGTACAAAAAAGATCTTCACGACCCAATCATGATGATGTGATCACTAATCTAGAGCCAACATCTTGGAATGTGAAGTCAAGTGGGCCTTAGAAAGCATCACTATAAACAAAGCTAGTGGAGGTGATGGAATTCCAGCTGAGCTGTTTCAAATCCTGAAAGATGATGCTGTGAAAGTGCTGCACTCCATATGCCAGCAAATTTGGAAAACTCAGCAGTGGCCACAGGACTGGAAAAGGTCAGTTTTCATTCCAATCCCAAAGAAAGGCAATGCCAAAGAATGATCAAACTACCACACAGTTGCACTCATCTCACATGCTAGCAAAGTAATGCTCAAAATTCTCCAAGCCAGGCTTCAGCACTGTATGACTCATGAACTCCCTGACGTTCAAGCTGGTTTTAGAAAAGGCAGAGGAACCAGAGATCAAATTGCCAACATCTGCCGGATCATGGAAAAGCGAGAGAGTTCCAGAAAAACATCTATTTCTGCTTTATTGACTATGCCAAAGCTTTTGACTGTGTGGATCACAATAAACTGTGGAAAATTCTGAAAGAGATGGGAATACCAGACCACCTAACCTACCTCTTGAGAAATCTGTATGCAGGTCAGGAAGCAACAGTTAGACCTGGACATGGAACAACACACTGGTTCCAAGTAGGAAAAGGAGTATGTCAAGGCTGTATACTGTCACCCTGCTTATTGAACTTCTATGCAGAGTACATCATGAGAAACGCTGGACTGGAAGAAACACAAGCTGGAATCAAGATTGCTGGGAGAAATATCAATAACCTCAGATATGCAGATGATACCACCCTATGGCAGAAAGTGAAGAGGAACTAAAAAGCCTCTTGATGACAGTGAAAGAGGAGAGCGAAAAAGTTGGCCTAAAGCTCAACATTCAGAAAACTAAGATCATGGCATCTGGTCCCATCACTTCATGGGAAATAAATGGGGAAACAGTGGACACAGTTACAGACTTCTTTTTTTTTTTTGGTGGGGGGGCTCCAAAATCACTGCAGAT
The DNA here is from genome assembly GCA_006410515.1 of Procapra przewalskii. Taxonomy (NCBI): domain Eukaryota; kingdom Metazoa; phylum Chordata; class Mammalia; order Artiodactyla; family Bovidae; genus Procapra; species Procapra przewalskii. Next base: position 5,961,942 of record SJYF01000047.1, read on the forward strand.
GGTGACTGCAGCCATGAAATTAAAAGATGCTTACTCGTTGGAAGAAAAGTTATGACCAACCTAGATAGTATATTCAAAAGCAGAGACATTACTTTGCCGACTAAGGTCTGTCTAGTCAAGGCTATGGTTTTTCCTGTGGTCATGCACATATGTGAGAGTTGGACTGTGAACAAGGCTGAGAGCCGACAGATTGATGCTTTTGAACTGTGGTGCTGCAGAAGACTCTTGAAAGTCCCTTGGACTGCAGGGAGATCCAACCAGTCCGTTCTGAAGGAGATCAACCCTGGGATTTCTTTGGAATGAATGATGCTAAAGCTGAAACTCCAGTACTTTGGGCACCTCATGTGAAGAGTTGACTCATTGTATAAGACTCTGATGCTGGGAGGGTTTGGGGGCAAGAGGAGAAGGGGACGACAGAGGATGAGATGGCTGGATGACATCATGGATTCGATGAACATGAGTCTGAGTAAACTCGAGCAGATGGTGATGGACAGGGAGGCCTGGTGTGCTGCAATTCGTGGGGCCACAAAGAGTCGGACATGACTGAGTGAATGAACTGAACTGGATATTCCATTGTGTATATATTCTACTGTACCACATCTTCTTTATCCATCCATCTGTCGATGAACATCTAGATTACTTTCATGTCTTGGCTATTGTAAATAGTGCTGCAATACACAATGGGGTACTGTGTCTTTTTGAATTTTGATTTTCTTAGAGTGTATTCCCAGTAGTGGGATTCCTGGGTCATATGGTATTTTTTAAAGGAATCTCCATAATAGTCTCTATAGAGGCTGTATCAATTTGCATTCCAACCAAAAATGCAGTAGGGCTCACTTTTCTCAACATCCTCTCCAATATTTATTGTTTTTAGTTTTTGGTTTTTTGATATTTTTTGATGATATTTTATTCTAACTGATATGAGGTAATACTTCATTGTAGTTTTGATTTGCATTTCTCTAATAATGAGCAATGGTTTTTCCTGTGGTCATGTATGGATGTGAGAGTTGGACTGTGAAGAAAGCTGAACGCTGAAGAATTGATGCTTTTGAACTGTGGTGTTGGAGAAGACTCTTGAGAGTCCCTTGGACTGCAAGGAGATCCAACCAGTCCATTCACTCTAAAGGAGATTAGTCCTGGGTGTTCTTTGGAAGTAATGATGCTAAAGCTGAAACTCCAATACTTTGGCCATCTCATGAGAAGAATTGACTCATTGGAAAAGACTCTGATGCTGGGAGGGATTGGGAACAGGAGAAGGGGACAACAGAGGATAAGATGGCTGGATGGCATCACCGACTCGATGGATGTGAGTCTGAATGAACTCCGGAAGTTGGTGATGGACAGGGAGGCCTGCTATTTTGTGATTCATGGGGTCACAAAGAGTCAGACAAGACTGAATGACTGAACTGAACTGAACTGAATAATGAGCAATGTTGAGTATCATTTCATGTGTTTATTGGCCATCTGTATGTCTTCTTTGGAGAAATGTCTGTTTAGGTCTTTTGCTCAGTTTCTGGATTTTTTGTAGAAATGACAATAGTCTTTAATCACATGAAAACAATGCTCAGATTTACTCTTGATAAGATCAAATCAAACTGAAACAACACTAAACATGTTTACTTATCTCTTGAGGTCATAGAAATCAGTTTGATAACAAACATGAGAAAAGAGATCCTTTTATTCATCCTTATATGGATGACATTTGGCAATTTCTTATCTCAGATTTCAAAGTAAGCATTTTTTTTCTTACTTCTCTGACATCAGATTGTATTCTTCACATAATGATATC
>SJYF01000047.1:5968066-5993937 GCA_006410515.1 Procapra przewalskii
GCCATACATTAAGACACAAATTCTTTATTAATCACTAAAGCAAATTAAAAATTTAATAATTTCAGAAAATTCAAGTTTTTATAGAAGTAACACATAGTGTTTTAATCCTGAATATGTACTAGGTGTTATATATTTTCATAGGGTACAGATGATAATGAATTTTTATCTGCAAGTTAGTATGCAACTAATAATATTAAAATGGAAACCCATTCTATTATTCTTGCCCTGGGAATTCCCTGGACAGAAGAGCCTGGCAGACTAAAGTCCATGGGGTAGCAAAGAGTCAGACACAAGTGAGTCATTAACGCACACAATAATGTTAGAATACTTGAGTAGCATGCAAGTCTAATACATTTAGATTCATACCTTTTATATAAAAAACAGTTTGCAGATGGCACAAATGTTTAAATGAAAAAAAGAGATAATTTTATTATCTTGGAGCAGAGAAACATTTCTAATTATGTTACGACCTATAAGAAATGTGAGAATATGGGAAGGAAATGGTTAGCAGCTGGCTTGGAATCTAGTTCCTTCCTTTACTAAGAAGTTGCCCCTGGGAACGGGAAAAGGAAACTGACCCAGATAAATCTTTAAAAGATGCTAATAATATTCCTCCTGGCAAACACCTACACTAATGGTATTTCTGTTCTAGTTCTATACTATGTAATTGGTCTGTCTGGGTTATTTATGGCAAGCAAATAAGGAATCTGTACATTTATGGGTCATGAAAAATGCCAGGCAACGTGTACTATCACAGTAGAGTAAGTCCCCTACATACCGACCTTCAAGTTGCAATCTTTCAAAGAGGCAAACGTGAGTTCGCATGTCCGGTCCCGTAAGTTAGTTCACGTGTCTGGCGGACTCTGTTACCTGCGTGTGGTCTCTACAAGTGGCTGTGCTTTTGTGTGCTTTACAGTACTGTACAGCATAAAGTAGGACAGTATCTTAACTTCAGTCCTAGAATATCATCTATGACAAGAAAAAAAAAGTTACTACCCAAACAGCATCACATTGTTTTTTTGAGAGAGTAGATAGGACTGAATCCAGCAAGTCACCAGGGCCTGTGCCATCAACATTAGGCACGAGTGAAACTGCAGCTTGCCCTCCGTCACCTATTGCTGATGATCCTCCAGCTCTACCATCTCCCACCTTCTCTCCCTCCTCTAGTCAATAAGTCTTGTTTCCTGTTTCGATGCCAGCCCCTGTATGCCAGATGTTATACCGTACTGCTATACTTTTCAACATACTGTAAGATTAAAAATGTTTTCTTTATTTTGTGTGTGTGTGTGTGTGTGTGTGTGTGTGTGTTTGTTACATATTGCTTGTGTGAAAAGGAATATCAGCCTATTACAATACAGTACTATATAGCTGACGATGCTGGTTGGGTACCTAGGCTATCTTTGTTGGGCTTACAAACTAGACTTTCAAATGCACTCTCAGAGTGGAACTCATTCCTAATTTGTATGTAGTGGACTTTCTGTATAAAACAGTGACATACTGCCACTAAGACTGCTCTCTTATGTGTAACAGATATAATCGCATCTGTAACATGGAGACTTCAGATATTAATCTGACCTATAGAGAGAGCACACCAATGTGTTAAGAAAGAACCTGCAGGGCTGTGTTGCTACTTCCTGCTTTGCTGTCTTCCTATATTCATGACATTATTAGTACAATTTGATACTGGATAAAATCTGCAATTTGTGCTATTTGAAGTAGTCCAGGGATTTGAGGCAGTATCTTCCTGTTTGGGAGACTGTCCTAATAAATGATACAATGACTCCTCACTACCTCCTCTGAATCAGCTAATTCCCATTGTGCAAAAGCATTACCACTTGCTTTATTTGTTTACCAAGCAGACTTTTGTCTTCTCAAAGATCTTTCATTCTCTTGTTAGCTACATGATGCTTCTAAGACTTATTTTATATGTAATAAAATGGTTTTTAGGTTTCCTCAACCTAAGAGCTTTTAAGAATTTTTCCACCCATCATTCCATGAAGCAGAATTTTAGGTCTAATGCCAAAGTCCATGTTAATTCCTCTCTACATATGATGGAACTTACCCAGAAGAAACTGTCATTCCTTTCCCACCCTGTCTACCATGTGTAGCTAACATCATGATGAACATCAATGCATTTTGCTCTAAGTCAGGTTTGTAGCTTACAACACAGATAAATGATGCTTCACCACAGTACTCCAGGGACCCCTTACTAATCTATAAAATTCTGTACTCAGGATGAAAAGTATTTGTCATCCAAGTTATATAATGTCTACCAGGAGCAGTATGAATATCTGGGGAAGCTGAGCATTTAGAGATTGAAATAAAATGCTGGAGAAAAAAAGCCTCAGGTTATGTCCAGGGATGGAGAGAAGTTCTGAATCAGTGGCAGGGTCAGAGTGAAACTCTAACAGAGAAGAAACAGAAGCACTTCAGGGTGGGATGTTCCAGAATTATTTCCTTTATGTGATGGTCAATGTTTATAATGCACAACAGCCTTTAACCAAGAATGCAATTGAGAACATATCTACTTTTGTAAGTGATCCAGAAATCCCTGGCTTACCTCTCTGAAGGTATAAATATGGCTGAGCATGCTTCCTGCAGCTGTCGGCTCTTCACATCAGGTGGCCAAAGTATTGGAGCCTCACCATCAGTCCTTCCAGTGAATACTCAGGTTGATTTCCTTTAGGATTGACTGGCTTGATCTCTGTGCTGTCCAAAGGACTCTCAAGAGTCTTCTCCAGCACCACAATTTGAAAGCATCAGTTCTTTGGTGCTCAGCCTTCTTTATGGTCAACTCTCGCATCTGTACATGACTACCGGGAAAACCATCGCTTTGACCACATGGACTTTCGTTGGCAAAGTGATGTCTCTGCTTTGTAATATGCATCTTAGTTTGTCATGGCTTTTCTTCCAAGGAACAAGCGTCTTTTAATTTCATGGCTACAGTCACTGTCTGCAGTGAATTTGGAGCCCAGAATCAGTTCATGTGGCCTTTTGTATGAAGCATAATTAAGAACTCTCTGATGATCTCTACTCCAGCTACACCAGCCTTCTTTTACATCTTCAGGCACCTGTTCTTTTTCCTACCTTGTAGTTTGCTACTCCTTACCTCTGCCTTGAGAAAAGCAGGACTGTTTAATGATCATCTCTAGTGATGCACCTGGTTTGCTTGGCAACAAGCTACCTTGCAGATAAGGTTCTTCCTCTCTGAAGTGCATTTATCTGAACTCAGTTTCTCACAAGACTGGGGACTCAACATGCTGGTGGACAGCATTTCCAATATTCCATGGAACACGTGTGTGTGTGTATGTGTGTGTGTGTGTGTGTGTGTGTGTGTGTGTTTGTGTGTTAGCTCAGTCGTGTCCGACCCTTTGCTACCCCATTGACTGCAGACCTCCAGGCTCCTCTGTCCATGAAATTCTCCAGGCAAGAATCCTACAGTGAGTTGCCATTTCCTTCTACAGGGGTTCTTCCCAAACCAGGGGTTGAAACTGGGTCTCCTGTGCTGCAGGCAGATGCTTTTCTACATGAGTTATGTACTTCCACTCAATTGTTCTGAGCTTATTTTGTTGTCTTCTCCCTCAGGAACAAACCACTCTCATGCTAACCTAGTAACCTGGAAGCACAAAGAAGGAGCAAGGTCCTTCTGAAAGGGCACAGCCCATAGCAGTCTACACATCACTAGCTCATTTTTCTGTAAGTTTCAGAGATGGGGTGACTGATCTTCATCTGACCCTCCCACTCTGATCCATCATCATCAACTGGTAACAATGGTGTTTGCCACAAGACCTGTGTACAGCAAAATGCTTGGATAGATAATACCCCTACACCTTAATTCACCTTCAAATCCCAGCTCATATGCTTTTTTCCAGTTATGTTCATGTGCTGTTTACACACTCTTGGTTCCCTAATAGTTTTTGTGGGTGTGTTTGTGTGATGCTCATAATACTCTGGGCAGGATATTCAATACTTGATTACTGTTGGTTCTCCATGTGGGCTATGATATCCTTGAGACGGAGGGTAGTCTGTTTTTCTCACCATTATAAACCCAGAGTTTGGCAAATATGTGTCAAATAAGTAATTGTTAGATGAAGGGAGGAACAGAATAACAACTGATTAAATATAGAAAGTATAGATATTATATGAATGTTATTATCCATTTCTCAAAGAATAAGGGCAAGAGTTATAATTTATTTTCAAAATTTTAGTGAACATGGATTTTATAAACCACGCATTGAGAAGTTAGCTGACATTCATGCAGTCATCCCATAGATACTATATGCCTGGCCCTTTCCTGGGCCCTGGGGATATAGTGGGTGGGTGACACACTAGATCTTGATGTAGCTTACAGCTCTGCAGACTGGACAAACAGAAACAATTATGCCAACACATAGCTTATATAGTTAATATTCATCTGGAAAACATGATATGAGGGATTTGCAGGAGTCCATGTTGCAATATAATGGAGGGATGGCATAGTTTAGAACTGAGTCTGGTGAACTCATATAAGATTGAGTTCTGAATACTGAGATTAAGTGAGTCATTCTTCTAAAAATGATAGTGTCAGGGGAAGTTGAAAAACAGTGTCTTCAGAATATGCATCAAGAACTTGTCAGAATCAGTGTTCCATCAGGAAAACTCATCATGTAGTGGTCTTTGAAATAGTTTTATAACTGTCTTACAGATCATGACACCCAGAGAATCTGTGATAAATTTGTGATAGAATTTACTCTGTTTAATTACTCATACACCTCTAAAATTCTGATACACAATACTAAAAATGAGAATTCAGTTTTTGATATTTACTGTTTTAAAATTTCTCACAGTAAAACTTCATATTTTTCAGAACATCCGTGAATAAGTTATATATAAAATGAAAGTTCTTATATTACATTCTGGATATTATGTTTTCTTAGACAATCTAAGACAGGGGTTTGTGGAAAGAAAGCTTACCTGTCCTATTTACATTCAGTAATGAGCAAGCAGTGTGTATTTCTCTCAAAAACAGCATAATGAAATAAGCAGTCACAGTTCTGTCATAAGAAGCAGATACTTGAATACTACCATTAACTAATAAATAGTAGCACGATTATGGCTACAATTATGTAGAAACATACAAAGGTGCTTCTGCATGGAAAATGAGGATAACTGAAATGAATACTCAGGATAAAGTGGCATTCTAGTTTTATTTAGAATTAAAAAAAAAAGCACAATGCAAACCACAAACAGAAAATATGTACAAGATATTATTGTCCTTTAAAAATGATTTTATCTTCCCTATATATATTCAAATGGTTTAGCCAAGTATTTGGCACACAAGATAACAATGAATAAACACCTTTAAAATGGCAGGAGGTAGACTTGTGGTGGAGGAAAGGAACAGGAAAACAGAGGAGCCTATTAAAGTGTAGATTGTATTGCAAACATAAAAGAGTGAAAGTGATAGTTCAGTCTAGGGTCATCAATCAATAATTTGTCTAAACTTGAAGAAAGCAGCACATTTTTGTTGTGGATGCTGTTTTTTGCCACCAGGATCATCATCAGGACTGAAGAATTTCTGCCCCAGATGCTGGAAAGTTTGTTGACCAACAGTCCTTGATTTGTAACCCCTTTACAGAAAGCTTAACTCAGCTGAAGAGAGCTTGACCCAAGGTCAAACCTCATTCCAGGAATAGCCTGTATCCAGTGAGTTTTTGACACAGGAACCTGAAAACATAGGCCCCAACCCAAATCCAGATGACTCTGAAGGGTCATCTCAAGTCCAGAGGTCACTGCAGGGCTGGCTGAGGCCTTTCTGGTACTGCAGTGTAGTCCAGCCTTCCTCTCTACCCAATTCTGTATCTTTATTCTGCCTCCCATGGATGTTGATTCCTAAAGCACCCCCTAGGAAACTTCCCCAATGACAACTTTTATGTAAACTCAGCTTCCCTGGAAACCTAACCATGACATTCACACCCCATTCCTCTAACTGCCATCATGAACATATCAGGAAATTAAGGTTCTAGTCTTTTTTTGGCCTTGCCCATTTTTCCTTTGTGGACATGGCCATACCCTTGGACATAGTGATAACCAAAGGGGCAAATTTGATATAAAAATATTCGTTCAAAAGTGCTGGAGTTTTCCTTGATGGGATAAATTTCTTATGACTATCCTATCTAAAAGCCCTAGATAAAATTTCAAGTAAGTGAATTAGGTTGCTATAAATTAATTTTTCTTTTTTCTGACACCTGTTTTATCGATTCTTATCAATAACTATTTCTTCATGTGTCATTAGAAAAAAGCATGTGAGGGTTTTGCTACCTGTCCTGAGGAAAATTTGTGGTAAAAACTACAAGGAAGACATTATAAGAAAGGAAAGGACTGCTAAGACTGGAATTTCATGTATCAGAGCAATTCTAATAGTGGAGAAATTTAATCTGGATGGAAGGGGCCTTCTTGCTGCCTTTTATATCACTTTAATTTGGGTGACATTTTATTAACTTAATGCAAAAGTTCAATCTTGTTAAAATCTATGCTTTTAACCTGTTACAACAGAATAATTTCCACATATTCCTTATTATCATTTTTCTTCTATCATTACATAAATCTTATTATATTACCCAAATATTTTTTCTCATTCCCATTTGCAATTCTAAAAGAAAAGTAAAGGAATTACATAGCAGATGTTTAGTCATGACCTGTAACACTAGAAAATTATCGATATGAAGATGTTTTTTCACATGTGATCAATTAACCAACACTAAAATGAAGCACAAGCTGGAATCAAGATTGCCGGGAGAAATATCAATAACCTCAGTCAGATATGCAGATGACACCACCCTTATGGCAGAAAGTGAAGAAGAACTAGGGAACCTCTTGATGAAAGTAAAAGAGGAGAGTGAAAAAGTTGGCTTAAAGCTCAACATTCAGAAAACTAAGATCATGGCATCTTGTACCATCATTTCATGGCAAATAGATGGGGAAACAGTGGAAACAGTAGCTGACTTTATTTTGGGGGGCTCCAAAATCACTGCTGATGGTGACTGCAGCCATGAAATTAAAAAATGCTAACTCCTTGGAAGGAAAGTTATGACCAACTTAGACAGCATATTAAAAAGCAGAGGCATTACTTTGTCAACAAAGGTCCATCTAATCAAGGCTATGGTTTTTCCAGTAGTCATGTATGGATGTGAGATTTGGACTATAAGGAAAGGTGAAACAAAAGAATTGATGCTTTGAACTGTGGTGTTGAGAAGACTCTTGAGAGTCTCTTGGACTGCAAGGAGATCCAACCAGTCCATCCTAAAGGAGATCAGTCCTGAGTGTTCATTGGAAGGACTGATGTTGAAGCTGAAACTCCAGTACTTTGGCCACCTAATGCAAAGAGCTGACCCATTTGAAAAGATCCTGAGGGGAGGAGGAGAAGGGGACGACAGAAGATGGTTGGAAGGCATCACCAACTCAATGGACATGAGTTTGAGTAAATTCTGGGAGTTAGTGATGGATAGGGAGGCCTGCTGTGCTGCGGTTCATGGAGTCATAAAATGTTGGACACAACTGAGCAGCTGAACTGAAGTGAAAATAATGTCTCTCCCTCACCTATTTGAACTCTCCTCAAACAATGTTGTTCTTTTATTTTAGCCTTAACGCACTACAGAAAGAATCACCAACTACATACTCCTTTTTCACATTTACTAAGAAAGATTTATTTTGCAATTTTAATAAAATTGGCAATACCCACAGGCACTTCTTAATATCTAGGTAGTGTTTATCCCATACAAAAGCCTGTAACTTTATGATCTTCTCCTGCATGTGAGTAGCACCTCTGATTTGATATGTAGACTGGATAATCTGAATTTACCTGCAGTGTTAGTTGAGTCCTTAGGGATCTTACCATCTAAAAGTCATCTATCTTTTCACTTATTGCACGTGACTTCTTAATGAACTACAGGAACCAAGTGAAAACATTTCTCAAACTACTCACATGAAAATATGAGCAAAACTGAATATGAAAATGTAATTTCTGATGTACCTTTTTCCAGCTTGGAATGTATATACAAACTTGCCAAATTCCCATGAGACAAATCCCTGGATATAAGATGAGGAAAGGGTTAGTGGAATCCGTCTGTGAAGAGCATTTATATTTGTCATTTTCCTTTTCCATCTGAAGTAGAAAGTCTTCAGCCTCCATTTAAGGTTAATTTCTCTTAGTCTCAGTAACCTCAACCCATGGTCTTCCTTTTAAGAAAATATTTTCTTTTTTAGTCCTTCTCTTTGGTTATATATTGAGGGAAGGATGTTTTGAAGAGGATGACAAAGATTGAGCATACCACTTGGAAAATCAAATTGAGATGACAGCTGAGGTTTGGCAACACTTTTCTAAGAAATTGGGAAAGTACCCTCAACTGGAAACAGCTTCTTTCTGGAGCTATGCTATAATTATCACATGGTTTATTTTTCTTTTAAAAAGAATAACTGAACAAGTGGTGGAAACTGTCTCTGTTTATAAGATTTTTTTTCTTTTCAAAAAGAAATAAGATCAGGAACTACCTTGGTGGTTAAGAGACCATGTTTCCATTGCAAGGGGCCCGGGTTTGACCCCTGGTTGGGGAACTAAGATCCTGCATACTGAATAGTGGCAAAAAAAGAAAAAGAAAGAAAGTTGAGGTCAAACAAGCAAGGCAACTTCAGCATCAATCAAAAACTGTTTACTGTCTCTTTTATCTTGTAGGCGGTAAGAAGAAAATAGTTGATAACTTCTTCCTAAGACTTTAGACCTCTTCTAAAATTCATTTTTTCAGCTTAATATGTATTAATCTAGCATTATAGTCTTGATATTGTATGAAACATAATCATAAAATATAAATATTATAGCTTTACTTGTGACTCAGTAGATTCTGTAATTTATGTCCAGTTTACTCTGCCCTTAACCAATAATACATAAATTTTACTCTTATAGTCAGTGTCTAGGAGCAAACCAGGTTTCCCCATTTCCCATTTTCTTATTCATTACCCTAGTGCTACAACATATTTGATCTGCAGTTTTTGATGTAGGTCACATCTTAAATTATCCTACTCTCAGACTCTTAGAGACTGAAATTCTGAGAAATGCTTTCCTAACATTCTCTTGATGGCCTGGCATCTGTTTGTTTGGTGCTATTTTGCTCTTGCTTGCAGATGTATAGTTAATTTATTAGCTAGATGAATGCACATTCCTTAGCCTGACTGCTCATATTACTGTCAAAATACAAAGTCACATTTGATTAATCTTCCAAATTATTACCACAAAAAAGACCCCTGTTAATGGGGAGCTCTTGATTTCTAGAGTTCTATCCAATGTCAGGTTTTAACAGCATTAAATTTCCATGTAATAGATCAAAACCCAGTACCATATAGTTTCTACCCATTTAGCCTACTTGAAGCCATTTCAGTAGTTCTGGTTTGCTAAGTGCTATGGTCTGAATGAGATGGCTGGATGGCATCATTGACTCAATGGACATGAGTCTGAGTGAACTCCGGGAGTTGGTGATGGACAGGGAGGCCTGGCATGCTGCGATTCATGGGGTCACAAAGAGTCGGACACAACTGAGCAACTGAATTGAACTGAACTGAACTGATGGTCTGAATGTTTGCGTTCCCTCCACTGGCTGATAAGCCACATTCTCTCAAATTCCCTGCCAGAAGCACTCTTTTTTTCTAAGTTTACTTGTAGTGGTTCACCTTCCAAGAGTGGTTTACCTCTCGCTCCACTTCTTTTTATTATTTTCCAGAAGTTGCATTGTCTGCATGGAGGTAGTAATTTTCATATTTCTGCATGTAATATTTTCTTCTACCATTATTTTTTCCAACTTTCTGCATTCTTGTGTCTCATAGATTTCTATTAGAAGCAATACATTGTTTTATTTTTTACAGTTGAATTACTTAAAGTTCTAATGCAATGGTTGTTGTCTTTCCCTGTAGAAATTAATCTGGATAAATTCTATATATCACATAATTCCTGTTTTCTATGTGTCCCAACTGTTTTTCCTCTCTCATTTCTTCTATATATTAGATGTAAAGAATTTATGTTAACCATTATACTTTTTTTCCTCTGTACTGATTTTATTTCTTTTGCCTTAAAAGATGTAGTATCAAGGTAATGGTGGCCTCGTAGATTGAAATTGGGAGTTTCTGCCCACTTTAATTTGTGTAATAGTTTAAGAAGAATAGATGTTAGCCCTTCTTTATTTGTTTAGTAAAATTATCCTGTGAAGCCATCAGACTGTGCCATGTTAGTCAAGAGAGTTCAGGCAGCTGGGCTGCCGTTGGAGATCTGGTATACTTCTGGGGCGCTGGTTGAGTAAGCACCAATAGCAAGCACCAGCACCATACCTGGACCACTCTCCAAGCCTAGATCCAGTCTTTTCCCACTCCTTGGCTGCCTTGTGTCCAGTGACAAGCTGTGGCATTAAATGAGTAGGGCCAGGGTCTTCACTCAGGTCAGAGAGCTTGGCAAGTTGGCAGCCACTAGGGTAGACCTCCCTCTGCCTTGTCTGGTGACAAGCCAGTACCTGCTTACTCCTCACTAGTGAAGTCTGGGTTTCTCCAGCCTTTCTGTCTGTCTCAGTAGTTCTCCAAACAGGCACATAAGCTTGTCTGCTGCACATAGAACCCCAGGACTGGGACACCCAGTGTGTGTGTTGACGTGCTCACTCTTCAGAGTGAGTACTGACTCTACAATCTCCCCTTCCTCTCAGTCACCCACCCGCCAGGGTTGCAGGCCCTGACCTGATGCTTTTCTTCCTGTTCTACCTGATTATGTAGCTATATTTTGGCAGTCTTGGTTGTACAGGAGTTATTCTGCCAGTGTTCGTAAGAATTATTATGTTAGTTTTCCAGAAGAACCATTCCTCACGTGGATTTGTTTCTGATTTGCTTGTGGAGGGAAGTGAGCTATATGTCCTCTTACTCTGCAATACTGACCATTGACCACTACCCCGCCCCTGCCACTTGTCATACATTTTCATTCTATTTAGGTTTGTGAAAGATTTTATTTCTGTGATACATTCTTATATTTTTAAATGGTGGTGTCGGTTTACTCATTAAGTCATGTCTGACTCTTGTGAATGCATGGACTGTAGCCCTGCCAGGCTCTTCTGTCCATGGAATTTTCCAGACAAGAATACTGAAGTGGGTTGTCATTCCCTTCTTCACGGGAACTTCCTGACCCACAGACTGAACCCATATCTCCTGCATTGCAGGCAGTCTCCTACACTGCAGGCGGATTCTTTACCTGAGCCACCAGGGAAGCACATATTTTTAAATAGTCAATACTTAAATAGTTTTACTAATATTTTAACACTTATTTTGCCCATATCAGCCTTCCTTAACTCTTCCAGTTAGGATGAAAACATACCCTTTAGAAATTCTTCAGCTCAGTTTATTTTCTGAGTTTTGCCTTGACCATGTTCTAGAAATATATCTTTGTCACAAATTAATTTATTGCTTGGTGATCTATTTCAGCACAGAATAAAAGATCATTCCTCTCTCTTCTGGCTCCAACTCTTGCTGCTGAGAAGCCATCTCTCAGTCTGAGTGCTGTTTTCTGAAAGAAGATACTCCTTTTTACTATTTTGACTACCCTGATTATCATTTTGTCTTTGTAGTCTGAAGTTTTACCAAAATGTCTCTAGGTCTGTTTCCTTATATTTATCCAGCTTCAGACTTTCTCTTAGTCTATTTGTGCTGCTATAACAAAAACTAAGTGGCTTATAATCAACTAATCAACACATTTCTTTTCACTGTAGCCTCACATGGAAGAACTCTCTCTCAAACCTTCCTTTTTATCTCTCTCTATCGCTATTTATTTTTAATTGAAGGATAATTGCTTTAGAGCACTGTGTTGGTTTCTGCCACACATCAGCATGAATTAGCCATAGGTATACATATGCGCCCTCCCTCTTGAGCCTTCTTCCCACCTCCCAGCCCATCCCACCCCCCAGGTTGTCACAGAGTCCCAGCTCAAGTTCCCTGAATCATACAGCAAATTCCCACTGGCTATTTATTTTATATATAGTACTGTATATGTCTGCATGCTACTCTCTCCATTTGTCCCACCTTCTGTTTCCCCCTGACCCCATGTCCATAAATCTGTTCTCTTTGTCCATATCTCCATTGCTGCCCTATAAATAGGTCCATCATCTTTCTAGGTTCCATCTATATGTGCTAATATATGATATTTGTTTTTCTCTTTCTTACTTCCCTCTGTGTAATAGACTCTGGGTTCACCTACTTCATTAGCACTTACTCAAATGGGTTCCCTTTCATGGTGGAGTAATATTCCATTGTGTATACCTACAGCGGTTTCTTTAACCATTCATCTGTCGTTGGACATCTAGGTTGCTTCCTTGTTCTAGCTACCATAAATAATGCTGCAATGAACATCAGGGTACATGTGTCTTTTTCAGTTATGATTTTTCTTAGGGTATGTGCCCAGGGGTGGTATTGTTGCATCGTCTATAGTTTTATTCCTAGTTTTTAAGGAAATCTCCATACTATCTTCTTCCATAGTGGCTGTATTAATTTATATTCATTCCCACCAACAGTGCAAGAGGGTTCCCTTTTCTCCATACCCTCTCCAGCATTTATTATTTGTAGATTTTTTGATGATGGCCATTTTGACTGGTATGCAGTGATATCTCATTGTAGTTTTGATTTTCATTTCTCTAATAATGAGCTATGTTGTGCATTTTTTCATGTATTTATTAGCCATTTGCATGTCTTATTTGGAGAAATATCTATGTCAAACCTTTCTTATAAGGGCAGACTCCTACTCAAAAGGGCTCTTCCCTCATGACCTGTTTATCTCCCCAACTACTCTGACTCATAATACTATCACACAAGGTTAGGTTTTAACATATAAACTGAGATGGGCACAAATATTGGGTGCTATAGCAATTATTTGACTCTGGAATGTGTGGATTGATATCTTCCACTAGTTCTGAAAACTTCTTTGCTAAGATCTTTTCTAATATGATTTTCCTCAGTCACTTTCTTACTTCCTTCTGGAATTTTGATAAGATACATACTTGGTGTATTTTATATCCACGTCTCTTATAGTTCCCTAATATTTCCCATCTTTAATATTTCTTTGCTATGTTAAAACTATTTTTTCTGGCAATTCTCTGTTAAGATCTAGTGTCATTTAAAAAATTATCCAATGACATACTCAAATGGGTAACAAAGAGAATATAATGGAGGAGTGGTTTACAAAATACAAATAGACTTCTCTGTCTATGGGATTTCTCAAGCAAAAATAATAGAGTGGGTTGCCGTTTCGCTCTCCAGGGTATTTTCCCAGTCCAGGGATCAAACCTAGGTCTCCTACATTGCAAATGGATTCTTTGCCAACTAAACCACCAAGAAAGCCCTGCAAATCGGGTTAATGAAAACCATTAAGGAGTGGCAACATATTTCTGGCTTGGCAGCATCAGGAGAAACCTACCACCCCTGAGCCGGAAGGAGGAAGATGAGTGAGTTGTAATAATCCAGCAAGACTCAGAATTCTTTTGAGGAGTCTGCCATGGTCCAGCAGAAAAGGAGCCAAGTGGCTAAATTCCAACTTTCCTCTTCTCCCCAGATTTGATCTTCTAATAGTCTTCTAATGATCTCCTAATGGCCAGTCTGAACTTAATAAGACATGGGGGCAATGAAGCCTAGAATGTAGAGAAAGATGGAGAATACTTTTGAAGGAGCAAGTTTCTGCTGAAAAAATCTGCTGACAGTCTTACGGAGATTCACTTGTACATAACAAATTATTTTTCTCCTATTCTTTTTAAGATTTTATTTTCTTTAACTTTTGGCATTTTAATTAGGTGTCTTGGCATGTGTCTCTGTATAATCCTTTTATATGAAATTCTGGGCTTCCAGGATATCTTTTTCTTTTCCATGTTAGGGAAGTTTTTAGTAATTATTTCTTCAAATAGGTCCTCTGCCTCATTATTTCATTTTCTTTTGGGCTAATTTGAATTTGAATATTCATCCACTTGATATTATCCCATAAATCCCTTAAACTGTATATATTCACTTTTGTTTAAATTCTTTTTTTTTCCCCTTGTTACTGCTCAGCTTGGGTGAATTTTATTGTCCCATCTTTAAAGTTCACTGGTCCTTTTTTCTATTTCATCTAGTCTGCTTTTCAATCCCGCTAGTATATTTTTCAGTTCAGTCATAATTCTCAGCTGTGACTTCTATTTGATTTTCTCTTATACTCTCTCTCTTTTTGAAGTTCTCATTGTGCTTCTCCTTCATTATCCTGAACTTGATAATCATCTTTAAGACCAGCATTTTTAACTCTTTATCAGATATACCACTTATCTCCATTTCATTAAGTTTTTATTTTCCTGAGGTTTCATATTATTTTTTCATTTGGATCAAATTCCTCTCTGGTTTTCATTACCTTTAGCTCTCTATTGGTTTCTATGCATTAATTACAACAAGTACCCCCCACCCCCTACTGCCACCATTTTGAAAGAAAGGCCCTTTGTAAAAGATAAATTAAATATTCAATCCCACCCTAGTTCTTGATTGTTTCTCCATTTTTTGTGATTCTCCAAGTACCCTATTTTAAATTTTATGGTTCCCAGTAGTTGAGGGTGTGCTGAGACATGTCAGTATCCCAAATGAGAGGATATCAGTCAGCACCTAGATTCAGGCTAACTGGAAGCCAGATCTTCATGCAGTAGCTTTCAGTGTATAGATGGCCCTGCAGGCCATCAGAACCAGGTAATACAGAGGTGTTGCCTGAAGCAGCTATAAGAATAGAGAATCAGAGAAAGGGTACAAACTTCTTTTAAGGTGGGTACCAGAAGTTGGAGCATTGCAGAGAAAGAACACAAAAATTGCATTCCCTGGCCTCTATTCCCTGAGAGCACCTTCATCGGCCACAGCTCAGTTAAGTTCAGTCACTCAGTTCATGTCTGACTGTTTGTGACTCCATGTACCGCAGCATACCAGGCTTCCCTATCTATCACTAACTCCTGTAGCTTGCTCAAACTCATGCCCATTGAGTCAGTGATGCCATCCAACCATCTCATCCTCTGTCATCCCTTTTTCCTCCTTGCCTTCAATCTTTCCCAACATCAGGGTCTTTTCCAGTGAGTCAGTTCTTCCCATCAGGTGGCCAAAGAGTTGGAGTTTCAGATTCAGCCGCAGTCCTTTCAGTGAATATTCAGGACTGATTTCCTTTGGGATGGACTGGTTGGATCTCCTTGCTGTCCAAGTGACTCTCAAGAGTCTTCTCCCACACCACAGTTCAAAAGCATCAATTCTTTGGTGCTCAGCTTTCTTTATAGTCCAACTCTCACACCCATACATGACTACTGGAAAAACCATAGCCTTAACTAAACAGAACTTTGTTGGCAAAGTAATGTCTCTGCTTTTTTAATATGCTGTCTAGGTTTGTCATAGCTTTTCTTCCAAGGAGCAAGCGTCTTTCAATTTCATGGCCACTGGTGTGTACCAAACCAGAAGTCTGCCTTTCTGGCCAAGCACCTAGACAAGCCTCTTTCACAGAAAACCTACAGGTACATTTCAGTCTTCTATCTGTGCAGTGCCCTCAGGTTTTAACCAATCATGAACTGTCGCTCTGATTGCTATATTCCTTGGGTCCCGGAAAAATAAGATCCTTTGGCCTTTAGTGATCATGGGTGTCCTCTGGGGAGCAGTCACAAAATGCATGTAAAAGCTCCCCTCTGGGAGACACTGGTGCTCCAGAGCATGGCACAGGGAGAGTATGAAGATAGGCCACTATCTGGGATCTCTAGAAAGGACTGGCTCCTAAAAGTGTATTTCATTAGAAACCTGCTCCTCAAGACACAGTTATGAATATAAACTAATAGGCCTTTTTGCTATCCTGGGCTCTTGAGACTCTTGCTTCCTTCTATGCTCTGAAGGTGGTAGTCATTTAAGAACTCTGTCTGCTCTGGTAACAGTCATGTAAGACTCTGGAGCATAAGCCCCACTGACAACTATAGCTGGGCGATTGTATTGTCCTCTGGATTGCAGCCAGAAAATCAAGACAACCAGAGTGCTTACAAACCTCCTTTCTGGGAAGTATCATTAAATCATGGAGATGGTGCCTACTGACCAGAAGACTGAAAAGACGCCTCCTGCCAAGCTTTATCCCTGAAGATATACCCCAGCAGGCCTCCGAATATGTGTTAAAATATACCTACACCTCAGGCTAATGGTTTAAGATAATAAGCAAAGAAAGCTCATTCACCTACAGCATGGGTGCCTATCAATTGGCAGCCTTTTTGTTGGTCCTTGGGATGGGTGAGTCCAAAGTACAATCTCATGCCTTGTGGGTCTTGCAAATATGAACCCCATTGATTTTCAAAGCTAAATGTTTCTGGACCCATCTGTTAGGCGCAAGTCTTAAAAGATGGGGTTCTTGATATGCAGTTCAAACCCTTTACTCCTTTAGGCAAAAGTTACAGGTTTTGAGTTCAACCTCAATTATAAGTTGCAGTACCAAGGCTGGGTTTTATGGTGAGATAATGTCTCAGCTTCTGCTACCCAATTTGATGTGGGTTTTTCTCTCATTTACCCAATATATAGGAGTTACCTAGTTTTTACTCTTTTTCAGAGGAACTTTTTTCACATGTAGTTGTTGATTCAGTGTGCCCATAGGAACAGATGAGTGCAGGGTCATCCTACGTAGCCATCTTGAACAAGACATTTATATGTTAATTAAGTTCAATAAAGTTTCATCTTAATTACCTTGGATTATGTTTTAAATAATAGCAATATTAACAGTTTTTCATTTTGCAGTTATTTTTAATTTTATACAGTCTGCCTGGCAATGCTTATTATTATGTTGCTAAAATTATTCAGTTGATAAGTTGTGTACAAGTCTTTGCAATCCCATGGACTGCAGCATGCCAGCCTTTCCTATATCCTTCACTATCTCCTGGAGTTTGCACAAACTCATACCCACTGAGTCGGTGACACCATCCAACCATCTCATCCTCTGTTGCCTGTTTTTCCTCCTGCCGTCAATCTTTTCCAGCGTCAGAGTCTTTTTCAGTGGGTCAGCTCTTTGCATCTGGAGGCCAAAGTATTGAAGCTTTAGCTTTAGTATCAGTTCTTCTAATGAATATTCAGGGTTGATTTCCTTTAGGACTGACTAGTTTCATCACCTTGCTATCCAAGGGACTCTCAAGAGTCTCTTTAGTTCCTTTTTGCTTTCTGCCATTAATGGTATCATCTGCATATCTGAGGATGTCAATATTTCTCCTGGCAAACTTGATTCCAGCTTGTGCTTCAACCATCCTGGCATTTCACATGATATACTCTGCATATAAGTTAAATAAGCAGGGTGACAATATACAGCCTTGATGTACTTATTTCCCAATTTTGAACTAATCAGTAGTTCCATGTCTGGTTCTAACTGTTGCTTCTTGACCTGAATACAGGTTTCTAAGGAGACAGGTAAGATGATCTGGTATTTCCATCTCTTTAAGAATTTTCCACAGTTTGCTGTGATCCACACAGTAAAAGGCTTTATCATAGTCAATGAAACAGAAGTAGGGGAATTCCCTTGCTTTCTCTACTGTCCAGTGGTTGTTGGCAATTTGATCTCTACTTCCTTTGCCTAAAATATTTCTAGGTAAATGGTATCATGGCTGGATACAAGGACTGTTTTGTTGACTATGAGGGCTACTCCTTTTCTTCTAAGAGATCCTTGCCCACAATGGTAGAAATAGTGGTCATTTGAATTAAATTCTCCCATTTCTGTCCATTTCAGTTCATTGATTCCTAAAATGTTGATGTTCACTCTTGCCATCTCCTGCCTGACCACATCAAATTTACCTTGATTTGGGACCTAACATTCCAAGTTCCCATGCCATGTTATTCTTTAGACTAAAGCATTAGACACTACTTTCAGCACCATACACATCTACAACTGTCGCTTTGGCCCAGACTCTTCATTCTCTCTGGAGCTATTCCTTGCTCTTCCCAGTAGCATACTGGACACCTACCAGCCTGGGGGCTCATCTCCTGGTGTCATATCTTTTTCCCTTTTCATACTATCCATGGGGTTCTTGAGACAAAATAGTGTAGTGGTTTGCCATTTGCTTCTCCAATGGGCCATGTTTTGTTGGAGTACTCATAAGCAGCTGATGCAGCTCAATACCAGAAAAATAAATGACCCAATAAAAAAATGGGCCAAAGAACTAAATAGACATTTCTCCAAAGAATACATACATATGGCTAACAAACACATGAAAAGATGCTCAACATCACTCATTTTCAGATAAATGCAAATCAAAACCACAGTGGGGTACCATCTCATGCTGGTCAGAATGGCTGCTATCAAAAAGTCTACAAACAATAAATGCTGGAGAGGATGCGGAGAAAAGGGAACCCTCTTACATTGTTGGTAGGGATGCAAACTAGTACAGCCACTATGGAGAACAGTGTGGAGATTCCTTAAAAAACTGGAAATAGAACTACCATATGACCCAGCAATCCCACTGCTGGGCATACACACTAAAGAAACCAGAATTGAAAGAGACATATGTACTCCAGTGTTCATTGCAACACTGTTAACAATAGCTAGGACATGGAAACAGCCTAGATGTCCATCAGCAGACAAATGGATAAGAAGGCTGTGGTACATATACACAATGGGATATTACTCAGCCATTAAAAAGAATGCATTTGAATCAGTTCTAATGAGGTGGATGAAACTAGAACCTATTATATAGAGTGAATTAATCCAGAAAGAAAAACACCAATACAGTATATTAATGCATATATATGGAATTTAGAAAGATGGTAACGACAACTCTATATGCGAGACAGCAAAAGAGACACAGATATAAAGAACAGACTTTTGGACTCTGTGGGAGAAGGGGAGGGTGGGGTGATTTGAGAGAATAACATTGAAACATGTGTGTATTACCATATGTGAAATAGATGACCAGTCCAAGTTCAACGCATCAAACAGGGCACTCAAAGCTGGTGCACTGGGAAAACCAAGAGGAATGGGATGGGGAGGGAGGTGGGAGCACGGCTCAGGACAGGGGACACATGTACATCTGTGGTTGATTCATGTCAATGTATGGCAAAAACCACCTCAATATTGTAAAGTAATTAGCCTCCAATTAAAATAAATAATTTTTAAGAAAAATTTTACCTGATTAAAAGGGCTATGTTTTCAGATAATTAAAAATAGATGGATTGGTAAAATATTGATTGGATTTTTGACTCACAAGTAGAGCTATTTCCCCATTGTATACCATTCCTTCCTATTATGGAAAGTTTTCCATTATTTTAAGAATTCCTCAGATGAAATAAATTTGAGAAATAAAACATTTGGAGAATGCTATTAACCCACATCTATTTTTTCACTATTGAAATCTATCTTTATCCCTTTTGTAGCTTTTTCCATTGAGCCAGTTCCATAGTTCTATGGATAAGAAGTATCCCTCTCTGTTGTCTACTTATGAAAAAATTAGTCCCATCTCAATGGGAAGTTTTTAAAAAAATGGAAAGATATCACTGTAGCTCTTTAATTTTTATCTAGTCTGTCCCATTGGAATTACAATATATACTCCATTTTAAAGAACTAACCTATTTATTATCAACCATCTTCAAAGCTAAAATATGAATGGACAAAAAGAAAAAAAAACTTTTCAAAGAATGAGTATGATGTCAGGAAAGGAATCCCAAGGATGTTTCACACTTATTTAAAGTTGTTACTATCGAGAGTAACTTTGCTAATGCTTCCATCTGGTCATTTTCTTCAGCTATGTGTTGAATTCTCTCTTGAGAATATTGAAGAAGCTTGTACAGAACAGTGAGTGTCAAACTTGGCTCCACGCTTCTTCCTAACTAAGATTTGGGTCTCCAAATCACCATGCCTCATTTACATACTAGGTTTTTAAACAATATTTCATATAAAAATGTTTGAAAACTTTGTATACTTCTACATTAGTTGTGAAAACAGTTTCACATTTTTTTAATTCAAAAGGATCCATAAATAATGCTATAAATAGTACAGTAGTAAATGTGATTAACATGTTTTCTAATGTATTGCTTTATCAATATGGTATTAGTTAAGATAACCTATGTTAATTATCTGCCTGGCTTAATCTCTACTAATAGTTAATATAGGCTATTTAGAATTCATTTAGAGTCTCAGGGTTAACTCATGTATACAGCATTCTTTCTGGCATGTGTTAAATATATTGGGAGTAGTGTCAAATCACTTTATTCTCGCTTATTTCCTCCCTCCACCTATCTTTGTCTTCCTGCAGTCATTCAACAGACATTTATCAAGTGCCTTCTATGTTTTGATGTAGAAAGTACCAGAAGTACTTAACATATAATAAAAATGAGACTATCTAGATATTGTATCATATTTAAGATAAAAATCACTTACAATGTATGTGTACATTGGTTAACATGTACAAACTGAGGCAAAAATAAGATCTTTTTTGGATGTCTTAGCTTAATAATTATATTGCTTATATTCTGAAAAGAGGAGTAAAAATTCCCAAAATGTTATCTTCAATGTAGAAATTATATCAGCATCACCTCTACGTTTCTTTATCAGGAATTGAGTTATAGTGTTAACATTTATATTCTTATTTAATTTTCGTGATAACTCTGTAAGGTACATACTATAATGGTCTTTGTCAATGAATGGAAAGATGGTTGAGTACTTTGCTTTGTATCCATTTTCTATATCATATAAGGGGCATAGCGACCATGTGACAGTTTGACTGCAGAGTCTCTGTTTTGAGACTGCCTTATACTGTTTTGTGCTTGGGTTAATTCATGTCACTGAATTAACATGGTTTCATCTCTCCAGCACTTGAGCCTCTCACATTATATACACTCTTCTACAGTCACAATTTGGACCTGTCAGCTCTTTCTTATTTCAGTATTCTTTCTTCACATAGACAATTTACAGCAGTCCTTGTTTTTGTCTGTGTTCTTTGCCTATTTAATTCCAATTCATCCTCCAGCTATCAACCAAAATATTACTTCAGAACAGAGTTTTTATCTGACCCACAGAACTAAATCAAATTTAGTTTTCCTAGCACTGTAGACCTCTTATTTCTGAACACTTCACACAAATGTAATTTTCTTTTCTTTTTGGATATGAGCCCTGTAAAGGTAAAAATCATATATCTCTTTATGATTTTCATTTTAAATCATGCACCTGGAGAAGAGGCTGACCATAGTCAATGTCAATTACCAGTCCTCACCTTACTCAATTTCTTGGTAATATGTTACACCATCTTCTTTAAATAATGATCTTGAAATCCAAGATATCACTTTCTCCTGGATTTCTTCCTGCCTCTTTAATAGTTCTTTCTCATACTCAGTTGCTAAATTATCCTTCTGAAATCTTTAAACTTTTAAATTCAGTAGTCATTCAATTTAATCTGTCTCCTCTCTTTTTATTCACTTTCTAAGGATTTCTTTTTTTTTTTCAAGACTTTAGTAACATTCTTGTCTATTTCAACATAAACTTTTGCTTAGTAGATTGGAATAGAATCTGAGGAAGTCTCCCTGTTTCCTCTCTGGCCTCTTTCATTCTATTAACAACAAAGTGACCAAAGAAATATTTTTGAAACATTAAGCCATATCATATCATCCTCTAATGACTTGTAACATTTAGAATAAAATCCTATGTTATTACTATGACATACTATGTTATTACTATGACATGTATGTAAGCCCTTACATACTCTGCATCCTAAATGTATCTGGGTCCACATATATATATACATAATATATGTATTGTGTGTAATATATATATATATATATATATAACATATGTATATAATATACATAACACAATATAACATGTATAATATATATATTACAATATAATATATATAACACAATATAACATATTGTTATAACTCAATAACTCATCTCCATCATACTAGACTTTTGATAATCTCAGGAAAAAGCATCAGTCTTCTACTTTTAGGTTTTTGCACTTTCTCTTCTCTCTATATATTATCTTTCCTCAAATAATTTAGTACCTCACTTCATTCATGGTACTCCTTTTACCTCCACAAAGCGAAATCTCCTACCTGACTATCTAAAAGTACACTTCTAATCACTATTTTCTTATCCTATGCTATTATTCATTATGCAACAATTACCTACCTACAACAAATATTTACTATTTATTATGTCTATATGTTTATGTTTTTTAGTTTATGCCTCCACACTATAATATACATTATATAAGAATAGAGTCATCCTTGAAGAATACCAAGCACATATGTTCAATACATATATACTGAATAAATAAACAATAAGTGTTCAGAATATATTTAGTTAAAAAATATATTAAAGAATGCAGGAATTCTACCTCCAGCCATGTAGGACTAGCTTGTATAAAACAAAGCCTCTTAGAATGCCTAACAGGAAAGAAGGAGTAATGTTTAATAAATATTACCTAAAATAATAAAACTACCAATGCATTAAAAATATGAGGATTCCATGATCAAAGAGTGAAACAAAGAACAGAAGTGACTCCAGTATTCTGGGTAGATTTTTTTCCCTTGAGGCCAAACCATTTCTAAGCTAAAGCATTCAAGTACAGAAGTAGCTGAAATTATCTGAAACAGAAAATGAAGTGAGGAAGAAGCCCAGAAGAAGAAATTAGACAGTGAACCAAGTGAAAACTGAGGTGTGACAGACTGAGTAGAGTTGTAAGCATTTTTACTGTGGTAGAAGTAAAGAGAAGGAAATGGCAACCCACTCCAGTGCTCTTGCCTGGAGAATCCCAGGGACGCCGGAGCCTGGTGGGCTGCCGTCTATGGGGGCGCACAGAGTCGGGCACGACTGAAGCGACTTAGCAGCAGCAGAAGTAAAAAGAATGTAAGAGACAGTAGTCCAGGAATATACCCCAGACTTTCAGTTAAGATTCCTGAAGAGTTAATCATATGAATCAATACTAGCCAGTAATAGACTGCTTTAACAAATACTAAATCTTTCATTTAAATCAATTTAATGGTGGACTGGTTCAAAACGGTATACCTCTAGTAAACATATATAAAAGTTAAGTCGCTCAGTCGTGTTCGACTCTTTGCAACCCCATGGACTGTAGCCTACCAGGCTCCTCCCTCCATGGGATTCTCCGGGCAAGAGTACTGGAGTGGGTTGCCATTTTCCTTCTCTAGGGGATCTTCCTGACCCAGGGATCAAACCCCGGTCTCCCACATTCCAGGCAGATGCTTTAACCTCTGAGCCATCAGGGAAGGTCCTTATATGCTAAGAGCAAAAGAAAATCCTCTCGAGTAAGACAGTATCATCTAGAATTTAAAATTGTCTTCACAATATTTATACTGCCTAACATTTAATAAAAACTTGGCATTTCAGTATGCAAGAGAAAATAAGTGAAATTCACGTGAAAGAAATAGTCATTAGAGATAGACCCACAAGAAATCCAGTATTTTAAGTTTTAGAAATATACATACATATGTTTATTTTAAAAGATCCGAAGGGACTAAAAATCTATAAAATCTATCAACAGAAATTGTTCAATCAAAACATAATAAAATTAAGAATCCAAAAGATGGATTTTACTACAGATTAAGTAGAGCTGATGACAAAAGATTGAACTATAAGACAGTTCAGTAGAAAAATTCCTACCCATATCACAGAAAACAATAATAGAGATTTTTTTTAAGACTTTATTTTTCAGAGCAGTGTAAAACATAAACTGGGAGGTAAGTTCAGAGATTTCTCATACACCCCCTGCCTCCACACATCTATGAACACTTATATTATCAACATCATTTACCAGATCATTTTTCCAAGGATGATCCTAAATTGATACATCATAATCACTCAATTCCCAGAGTTTACCTTTGGGTTCATTCTTGGTATTGCACATACTATGGGTTTGGGCAAATGTATAATGATATACACCCATCATTATAGTATTGCACAGAATATTTTCACTGCACTAAAATGCTGCTTACTCATCTTCTCACCTCCAACCTAGCAACTCCTGATCTTCTTATTGTCTTCATAGTTTTGCTTTTTCCAGAATGTCTGATTGTTATGATTATATAGTATGTAGACTTTTCAGATTGGCTTCTTTTATTTAGTAGTATGTACTTAAGATTCCTCCATGTCTATTCATGGCTTGAAAGTTCATTTCTTTTCAGCATTATATAAAATTATATTATCTGGATGTACTAAAGTGTGTTTATCTATTATCCTACTGAAGGACATCTTGGTTGTTCCTAAGATTTGACAATTATGAATAAAACTGCTATAAACACCTGTGTGCAGATTTAGTGTAGACAAATTTTCAGCTCCTTTGGGTAAATACTAAGAAGCATGAGTACTGGATTATATATTCAGAGTATGTTTAGTTTTGTAAGAAACTACCGATCTATAATCCAATGTGGCTATACTATTTTCAGTTCCTATCAGCAAGGTATGGGTGTTCCTCACCAGCATTTGATGTGGTCAGTGTTGCGGATTTTGGCCATTATAATAGGTGAGTAGTAGCATCTCACTTTTGTCTTACCTAAAATAAGGATTTTAAGTGACATATATTACACAGTTAAAAGGCTGAACAGATTTGTGATTTGAAATAGTAGGAGGAAAATAACATAGAATACAGGATAGACTTAATAAATAAGTAAACACCAACTAAAATTATTTCAAATGGCTAAAATTCAACCCATATAGGCCATATAGGCAGGAAAAGCTGTGGATCTCAAATAGGATAAACACAAAGTAACCATATGGAAACACAGTATTATAAGTGTGTGTGTTAGTTGTTCAGTCTTGTTCAACTCTTTGCAAACCCATGAACTGTAGCCCTCCAGGATTCTCTGTCTATGGGATTCTCCAAGCAAAAATACTGGAGTGGGTTGCCATTCCCTTTTCCAGAGGATCTTCCCGATTCAGGAATCGAACCTGGGTCTCCAGCATTGCAGGCAGATTCTTTGCCATTTGAACTACAGGGATGTCTACATCATAATAAAACAGTCGATAAGCACATATAGAGGGTCAAAGTGAAAATGACAGCTGTATCTCAATAGAAATAATGTTTGTACAGAATAATATACCTGTCAAAATATAATATCCCAAAGTAAAGATGCAGTAAGAATGCTTTCAGAAAAAAATTCAGAAAACTCATCACTAGAAGACACAACTAAAGTAAACTCAAAAGAATACTCTTCAGACAAAATGAGAAAGCTCCCAGACTAAAGCCCAGGATGCAGGAAGAAATAAAAACTGAAGGAGGACCATATAACTCAGCATCCACTATTCAGTTCAGTATCTTAGTTTAAAAGATATGTGTTACTGAAAATGGAGACAATAATAAAACAATAGGCAACAGAGATGTAGTTAGTGTTAAAACCACAAAATACTTCATTTACTTTAGATCTGTTAAGACATAGATATAAATGTAATCCCAAGGATAAGCACTCAAATTAGCAGTTTAAAAATGTATATTAAAAGAAGTCTATAAGGGCAAATATGTGAAAGTGAAAAATACTTGATTGAGCAGAAGGAATGACCCCCCCGAAATGAGCAAAGTGGCATATTATATAGTTAAGTAAGATAAGCCAGTCACAGAACAAACACTGTATGTTTTCATTTATAAAGGTAAGATATCTAAAATACTTAAAATCATAAAAATAGAGTAGGATGATGATTGCTAGAGCTTAAGGAAAGGGAGAAATGGAAAATTGTTCAAAGGTTATAAAGTTTCAGTTATATAAGACTGAACTTTAGATATGCTGTATGACCTTGGGCCCATAGTTAACAATTCCATATTATACACTAAAGATTTGTTGAAAAGAGCTCATATAAAAGGTTCTTACCATAAATTTTTTTTCTCTAAG
>SJYF01000047.1:6036238-6054684 GCA_006410515.1 Procapra przewalskii
AAGGGCATTCTCATATGATTACCTACGGATTTTTAACAGAAACTTTCCAGGCCAGAAGGGAAAGGCATGATATTTTCAAAGTACTAAGAAAAAATCTTCCAACCAAAGTTATAATTAAGAATTTAAGGGGAGAGAAAGAGTTTTATAGACAAGCTACAGTCAAGGAGAGAATTAACAATAAACCGGTTGCATAAGATTTGTTGAAGTGACTTTTTTAACAGACAAGGAAGGTTACTAATTAGTATTAAGAAAAGTTATGGAAGTAAATATCTCACTGGTAAAGGTTACATATTCAGGAAAAGGTAGTGAATTAATCATTCATAAAGTTAGTATGAAGGTTAAAAGCCAAAGCATCCAAAATGACATATATCGTAATTAGTTAACGGGTTCAGTTCGGTTGCTCAGTCGTGTCCGACTCTTTGCGACCCCATGAATCACAGTACGTCAGGCCTCCCTGTCCATCACCATCTCTCGGAGTTCACTCAGACTCACGTCCATCGAGTCCATGATGCCATCCAGCCATCTCATCCTCAGTCGTCCCCTTCTCCTCCTGCCCCAAATCCCTCCCAGCATCAGAGTCTTTTCCAATGAGTCAACTCTTCACATGAGGTGGCCAAAGTACTGGAGTTTCAGCTTTAGCATCACCTTCCAAAGATCCCAGGGTTGATCTCCTTCAGAATGGACTGGTTGGATCTCCTTGCAGTCCAAGGGACTCTCAAGAGTCTTCTCCAATATCACAGTTCAAAAGCATCAAATCTTTGGCGCTCAGCATTCTTCACAGTCCAACTCTCACATTCATACATGACCACAGGAAAAACCATAGCCTTGACTAGACAGACCTTAGTCAGCAAAGTAATGTCTCTACTTTTGAATATACTATCTAGGTTGGTCATAACTTTTCTTCCAAGGAGTAAGTGTCTTTTAATTTCATGGCTGCAGTCACCATCTGCAGTGATTTTGGAGCCCCAAAAAATAAAGTCTGACACTGTTTCCACTCTTTCTCCATCTATTTCCCATGAAGTGATGGGACCTGATGCCATGATCTTCGTTTTCTGAATGTTGAGCTTTAAACCAACTTTTTCACTTTCCACTTTCACTTTCAAGAGGCTTTCTAGTTCTTCTTCACTTTCTGCCATAAGGGTGGCATCATCTGCATATCTGAAGTTATTGATATTTCTCCCAGCAATCTTGATTCCAGCTTGTGTTTCTTCCAGTCCAGCGTTTCTCATGATGTACTCTGCATAGAAGTTCAATAAGCAGGGTGACAATATACAGCCTTGATGTACTCCTTTTCCTATTTGGAATCAGTCTGTTGTTCCATGTCCAGTTCTAACTGTTGCTTCCTGACCTGCATAAAGATTTCTCAAAAGACAGGTCAGGTGGTCTGGTATTCCCATCTCTTTCAGAATTTTCCACAGTTTATTGTGATCCACACTGTCAAAGGCTTTGGCATAGTCAATAAAGCAGAAATAGATGCTTTTCTGGAACTCTCTTGCTTTTTCCATGATCCAGTGGATGTTGGCAATTTGATCTCTGGTTCCTCTGCCTTTTCTAAAACCAGCTTGAACATCAGGGAGTTCACAGTTCACGTATTGCTGAAGCCTGGCTTGGAGAATTTTGAGTATGACTTTACTAGCATGTGAGATGAGTGCAATTGTGCAGTAGTTTGAGCACCCTTTGGCATTGCCTTTCTTTGGGATTGGAATGAAAACTGACCTTTTCCAGTCCTGTGGCCACTGCTGATTTTTCCAAATTTGCTGGGTACACAAGATAAAAATATGTTAAAAGTGACATTAAAAACATAAAACATTTTGAGGAGAGAGTAAAATTATAAAGCATTTGGATACTTTCAAATTTAAGTTTATCACATAAAGTGTACTGTTGTAACTTTAAGATGTTATATGTAAACTTCATGGTAACCACCAAGCAAAAACCTATACAGTATATACAGAAGATAAAGCGAAAGGAATCTAAGCATACAATAGAGAAAGTAATCAAAGCATAAAGAAAGAGACCAAAAAGAGGCAACAGAGGAACTGCAGAACACCAAGAAGACAATTAATAAAATTACATACCTATTATTAGTTAAGAGTAAACAGACTAAATTCTCCAATCAAAAGGCACAGAGTGGCTGAATGGATTTTAAAAGCAAGTTAAGATTCATCTGTATTCAGCATAGAAGAGACTAACTTCAGATATAAAGACTGAAAGTGAAAAATGAAAAAAAAAATGCTGTGCAAATGAATACCAAGTGAAACTTTACGTCTGAAGTATCTATAAAAGATAAAGTCCAAATTTAGAAGTATGAAGGAAATAACTGAGATCAGAAAGGAAATAAATGAAATAGACACTTGGCACCCAATGACTAAAAAGATAATAGAAAAGATCAATGAAATTAAAAACTGGTACCTAAAAATATAAATAAAATTAATGAAACTGTAGCTAGAATCTCAACAAAAGAGAGAAATCACTCAAACAAAATCAGAAATTCTGAAGAAAGTGATGTTACAACCAATACCAAAAAATACAAGGACCATGAGAGACTACTATATGCCAAAAACTCAGAAAAAATTACATCCAGGCAGTAAACTTCTTGAGTTCAGTCTTGAAGATGTTTTCTGGATTTGATACCCCAATTCAAGGGCAAGAAAAAGCTAATAGAAAGAAGTGGGACTACATTAATTTAAAAAACCACTGCACAGCAAAGGAGACATTCAACAAAATAAACCATCAACTTTCCAAATGTGAAAAAACATTTGCAAATTATCTGATAAGAGGTTAAGAGCCAAAATAAATGTCATATAACTCAACAGCAAATGTTCTCAAATAATCCAATCAAAAATGGGCAAAGGACCTGAATAAGTAATTTTCAAAGAAGACATATAGGTAGCCAGTAGGTCCATGAAAAGGTGCTCAGCATCACTAATCATCAGAGAAGTACAAATCAAAACCACAGTGAGATATCACCTCACACCTGTCTGAGTGGTCATTATAAAAATAGTAACAGGTAACAAATGCTTGGAAGGATATGGAGAAAAATATACTTCTTCACTGTTGGTGGGAATGTAAACTAGTGCATCCACTATGGAAAACATTATGGAAGTTTCTGAAAAAATTAAAAATAGCACTACAATATGATTCAGTAATTCTGCTTCTGGGTATTTATTCCAAGAAAATGAAAACATTTAACTCAAAAAGACATGTGCACCCTCATGTTTATTGAATCATTAATTATAATATCCAAGATATGAAAACAACCCAAGTGCCCATCACCATATACTGGATAAGGAAGATGTAGTATATACACACATTAAATACTACTCAGCCATAAAACATAAGAGAATTTTACCTTTTGTGACCCAGTGCTGGACCTTGAGGACATTATGCTAAGTGAAATAAGTGAAACAGGGAAAGACAAGTATCACATGTTCTCATTTCCAGAAAAAAATTAAAGGCCATAGATACAATCAACAGGTTAGTGGTTGCCAGAGGCAGGTAGTGAGGGGTGGACTAAGTAGTTGAATGGATTCAAATGGTACAAACTTCCAGTTATAAAATAAATGTCATAGGATATAATGTACACCATGGTGACTATACCTAATAGTACTTTATTTCATAGTTGAAAGTTGCTATGAGTACATTCTAAAAGTTCACAAGAAAAATTTTGTCACTATTCATGGTGACAGATGTTAATGAGACATTTTGGTGATCACTCTGCAGTATTTATAAGTATCAAATCATTATGTTGTATACCTAAAACTACTATATGTCAATTATATCTCAATAAAAAATCAGCTCCAGTTTATTAACTGTAAAAGAATGTCTTACAAGGAATGAACTTCACATGTACAATTTGTCTGGTGGTGTTGTGGGCATCCTCCTCTAAATAATAATACACTGATGAAATAGGCTACAAATAAATGATTGCATCAGTTTGGGTTACAGTGATATACAGCAGTGATGTACAATACCAAAGAATGTTCAAACTATAATATAGTTGAGCTCATTTCACATGTTGGTAAGGTTATGCTCAAAATCCTTCAAACTAAGCTTCAGCAGTATGTGAACTGAGAACTTCCAGATGTACAAGCTGTGTTTAGAAAAGGCAAGGGGGACCAGAGATCCAACTGTTAGGATTCACTGGATTATAGGAAAAGCAAGGGTGTCTAGGAAAAACATCTACTTGTGCTTCATTGACTATGCTAAACCTTTGACTGTGTGGATCATAACAAACTGTGGAATATTCTTAAAAAGCTGGGCATACCAGACCACCTTACCTTTCTCCTGAGAAACCTAAATGCAGGTCAATAAACAACAGTTAGAACTAGACATGAAAACAGACTGGTTCCTGTCTAGACAGCACATTATAAAGCAGAGACAGCAGGTTGCCAACAAAGGTCCATATAGTCAAAGCTATGTTTTTTTCAGTAGTCATGTACAAATGTAAGAGGACCATAAGGAAGTCTGAGCCCTGAAGAATGAATGCTTTCCAACTGTGGTGCTAGAGAAAACTCTTGAGAGTTCCTTGGACTGCAAGAAGATCAAACCAGTTAATCCCAAAGGAAATCAATCCTGATATTCATTGGAAGGACTGATACTGAAGCTCCAGTACTTTGGCCACTGGATGTGAACAGTCCAGCTGACTCATTGGAAAAGACTCTGATGCTGGGAAAGATCAAGGCAAAAGGAGAAGGGAGTGGCAGAGGACAGAATCACTGACTCAATGGACATGAATTTGAGCAAATTCCAGGAGACAGTGAAGGACAGAGGAGCCTGGCGTGCTGCAGTCCGTGGGGTTGCAAAGAGTCTGACATGACTTAGCAACTGAACAGCAATGCAAAATTCTAACTATGGATGATGGGTGAAATCACAGTCCTTTGACCATAAGTGATAACTTAAAAAAAAATCTTCTGAAGTCCTCATGTGGAGACTTTTTCATGCATATGGATCTGGGTATCACTCACTGACAAGAGGAAAGCCAGGGCACAGGTGCCAGATCTAAAGGGAACCATGTAGTCTTGCTTCTACCTAGAGCCACTGGCATATGGGCAGCAGCCCCAGTCCATAGTGACAGAAAAACACATTCTTTAATAGTTGTTTAGAATTGTCTTGGGCTACTAACAACCCTAGCTGCTTGTTCCACTGATTGATTTCCTTTCCCCCTCCTGCTACTGAACACAGAGTACTCTAAAAAGCATTAATGTCTGTAAAGACCTGATGTTGATGACAGTGATAATAATTACAAAAAAAACTATTTAGCAACAGTATTGAACACTTGATATGAATTCTTTCATGTAGCCCTCAAAATAATTTTGTGACATTCATACATAATCCCTTTAGAGAAATGGATAGATGAGGATTCAGAATTATAAAGACACATTCCCTAAATCATAGAGCTAGTAATTAGCAGATGTTTAAAAGTCAGTTCAGTTCAGTCACTCAGTTGTGTCCGACTTTTTGCGACCCCATGGACTGCAGCATGCTGGGATTCCCTGTCCACCAACAACTCCCAGGATTTACTCAAACTTATGTCCATTCAGTCAGTGATGCCATCCAACCATTTCATCCTCTGTTGTCCCCTTCTCCTCCTGCCTTCAATCTTTCCCAACATCAGGGTATTTTCCAATGAGTCAGTTCTTCGCATTGGGTGGGCAAAGTATTGGAGTTTAAAAGTAACCTCAATCAAAATGTAAGGATTTTAGACATACAGTTAGTACTAAGAAAAGGGCTCTATATTGTACAGTAGGAGACTAGAGAGACATTCCCCGGAGGCTGCTTAAAACCCAGCTGTGCAGGTAGCTGTCTCTTGTACCTAAACATCTTGCCAGTTTTGTCTAAACCTGTACTAAAACTACTGTTGCATGCAAAAAGTGAGTCAGAAAAAAGAATTTTTTTCATAGCTACCAGAAAATAATATGCCTAGGTTTCTTGTAAGCAATGTACTATGTCTGGATCAAAAGATTACAGTAGTCTTGTGTTTTCAGATACCAAACTGTACATTGACAGCACAGATATGGCCTCAGGCTTTCAAGAGCTGACCAGTTTTGAAAAATCCTTGTTCCACACCAGAGTGTATCTGTTAATGTTTTTGTTTTTGCACATAAACAAACATTCACTTGGCCATCTGTTTGGTATATCATTTACTAGTTCCAGTAAATGAACAGTTTGGAGCTCTGACCAATATAAGCTTATAATCATGTCGAGTCACCCTGGCCCAATTTGAGCTCTACCTTCAGTATAAAATCAGTATGGGAGAGAATATGAGAATTTGGCTTACAAACAACAGTGTATTTGGGGGTTTTGATCAGTATTCTAGAGAAATGAATTTTTGCCATAGGAAAACCCAGCTTCTTAAAATTTGCTCAAATTTAATGAGACATTTATTGTACTGGATAATTGCATAGTTAAGGTTTATCATCTTAAGAATACTTCTGGTAGTATTCTGGAATGTTATCAAAGGACTTCAATTATACAAGGATTAAACTACAGAGCAAGACATTGTGCTTGTTTCTGCAGTTTCTGTGTTGGTTGCTCTCTTTTTTTTTTTTTTCTTTTTTCTTTTCAGTTTGAAGCAATTCTGCCTGGAAGATATCCTCAAATTGGTTCAGTGTGAAGACCAAAACATTTAGGAAAGGAGCTTGGGATTTATTTAAATACCCTAACCCTAATTTTTTAGTAAGCTTCCCTTACTATTACTTATTTCTTCCTTCAGAAAACTGACTACTTTAAAATAAGAAATATGAATGTAGGGATGGTTCCACATTCTGGGAGGCAGAGAAAAAACTTTTAAGATAAATTTGAAATCACTGTTGTTTCCATAACAATAAAGGAAACTATTTACTCACATTATATTGTTTCTACAAATACTTCTGAAGAAATCAGAATAAAAATGACCATTTCAAATTCATTCATGTGNACCCTATGTCTGTAAAATCAAAATGGGTTCTCATAGACTTCTGTTTTGCATAGTAGTTGACCAAAGAAAAGCCTTGGGAATTAAAAAAAAAAAAAGAAAGAAAGCCTCATGAAGAAGACGATTTTAATAAAAACTTAAGTAGCATTAGGAAACTTGGCCTAACACATTACAAAAATAAAAATTTCTTCTACAATGAGAAGTCTCTTTTAGTCAATCACTCAACAACATATGTCTGGGATTAAAAGTCAAAAAAGCCAGGTAAGAGAAAGGAATAAGATGCGAACGAGAAATTAAATAAAATAGCAACAGCATTTAAAGCAGGAAAACGTAAGACAGTAGAAATTTCCATCTTCATATAAGAGATATTTTTAAAACTCTACTGCCATTAAATGCCTCACAGTGTTACTCTTGGCAGAATGAAATAACCACCTAGGAGGACAAGACTTGCAAGAAAAGGGAGGGGTGACTACTTAAATCAGATGTGTATCTATTGGGTGCATCGCAGTATATTTCACACGTGTTTTAGCTAATCAGGAAATGCAAACTAGGTCATTACTATTGTTCGCAGACGCTTTGTTCAAAATTAACAATTAAAGAAATTCATACTAGTGTTGCTTTGTAAAATCACTCCTAACCACCATCTTATCAAGGTCATGGTAACCGTGTAGGAAACACTGTTGTTTCTTTAGTGTGCCATGAATTAGAAACATTCTCTAGCAACTGTTCCTCATTTGGACCCACTCATATCCTACATGTCAGTCACAGATCATTCCCCCACGACAGTTGCAAGGATATTTCAGTAGTAAGTGGAAAGAATGTTGGAAGCAGAACCTATCAAAAAATGTTAGCTTCTTCATTAAATCTTCATATATGTTTCTAAGATGTTAAACGTGTTCTTAAATCTAGTTTGATAATAGTTATATCTCAATTAAGATGTACTTGAGGAATCTTACCAAAATAAACACAATTTAAAAAGAAATGCTGATTTAAAGCCAGAGTTTCCTTATTTATTTTCTGTGTGAATGACCTGTCTATTGATGTAAGTGAGGTGTTAAATTCTCCTACTATGATTGTGTTACTGTCAATTTCTCCTTCTATGTCTGTTAATATTTGCTTTATGAATTTAAGTAGTCTTAGGTTGAATACATATATATTTACAATTGTTATAACTTCTTCTTGACTTGATCTCTTTATCATTATGTAATGTCCTGTGTCTCTTGTTAGAATCTTTGACTTAAAGTCAATTTTGTTGGTTGGAAGTATTGCTCAGTCAGTTCAGTCGCTCATTTGTGTCCGACTCTTTGCAACCCCATGGACTGCAGCATGCCAGACTTCCCTGTCCATCACCAACTCCTGGAGCTTGCACAAACCCATATCCATTGAGTCGATGATGCCATCCAATGGTCTCATCCTCTGTCATCCCCTTCTCCTCCTGCACTCAATCTTTCCCAGCATCAAGGTCTTTTCCAGTGAGTCAGCTCTTCACATTAGGTAGCCAAAGAACTGGAGTTTCAGCTTCAACATCAGTCCTTCCAATGAATATTCAGGACTGATTTCCTTTAGGATTGACTGGTTGGGTTTTCTTGCAGTCCAAGGGACTCTTTAGAGCCTTCTCCAACACCATAGTTCAAAAGCATCAATTCTTTGACTCTCAGCTTTCTTTATAGTCCAACTCTCACATCCATACATGACTACTGGAAAAACCACAGCTCTGACTGGAAAAACACAGCTCTGACTAGACAGACCTTTTTTGGTAGAGTAATGTCTCTGCTTTTTAATATGTTATCTAATATGCAATACTTATATTGTCATCCCAATACTTATATTTTCTTAGGGTGACAATATAAGTGTTGCTACTCCAGGTTTCTTTTAATTTCCATTTGCATGGGATAACTTTTTCCATTCGATCACTTTCAGTCTTATATTTTAGACCTGAAGTGAGTCTCTTGTAGGATATATGTGCTTGTGTGTGTGTGTATGTGTGTGTGTGTATGTTTGTGTGTGTATGGGTCTTACTTTGGTATCCAGCCAGTCTTTGTCTTTTGATTGGAGCATTTATTCCATTTACATGAGGTTTATATATAGTAATACATATAAATATGTTATATATAATATATAAATTTAATAGATATACTTATTTAATTATATATTGTAAATATATATATATATAATTATATATATAATAAAATCCATCACCCACATTTAATGTTTCTGACATATTTTACATATCTTTGTTTTGTGTCTACCTTAACTACAGATTGTGGATATAGGTGATTCTGCTACTTTTATCTTCCTACAAGCTGTATAACTAGTTGATCTACTAGCTTGACTATGCATATGTCTTTAACAATTAGATTTTTTTTCTTTCATAATTTTCCTAAGTCTAGTTGTGGCCTTTTCTTTTCTGCTTAGAGAAGCCCCTTTAACACTTCTTATAAAGCTGCATTGGTGGTGCTGACCTCTTTTAACTTCTATTTGTCTGCAAAACTCTTGACCTCTCCTTCATATCTGAATGACAGCCTTGGCTAGTGCAATATTTTTTGTTGTAGAGCCTTTCTTTTCTTCACTTTAAATTTATCATGCCTTTTTCCATTTTGGACTGAAGAGTTGTTTCTTAAAAGTGAACTGACATTTTTATGGGAGCTCCCTTCTACACAGCTACCTTGCTGCTTTTATTTTCTCTTTATTTTTAAATGTGTTGATGCTATCCTCTTTAGGTTTATCTTCTTTGGAACTGTTTGTGCTTTCTGGACTTGTATGTTTATTTTCTTTGCCAAGTCAGGGAAGTTTTCAGAAAGAATGTCTTCAAATATGTTTTTTTCACCTTTATCTCTCTCTTACAAGACTTCTATAATATGAAATTGTATGCTTGATGTTGTCCCAGATGTTTCTTAAACTAATTTCTTTATTTTTTTTCTCTTTTTTTCTGTTAAGCTTGGGTGATTTCTACTACAGTATCTTCTAAATTCACTGATCTGTTCCTCTATATTATCTAATCTACTCTTGATTTCTTCTAGTGTATTTTTATTCAAGCAATGTAATCTTCAGCTCTGTTTGGTTCTTATTTTATAACTCTTGTTACAATTGTCTACAAATGAACACAAGTTCATTCCTTCTTCTCTCAAGTTCTTTGAACATTTTTGTGATCATTACTTTGTACTATCTATCAATTAGGTTGCACATCTCCACTTCAGTTAGTTTTTTTTTTTCCTGGGGTTTTATCATATTCCTTCATTTCGAACATATTCTTCCATGGCCTCATTTTGCCTAATTCTCTGCTGTTATATTTCTAAGTATGTGGTTTATGTTTCTTGGTGTTACAGAAGTGTCCTTATATACAGGTTTTCCTAGGAGCCCAGCAGCAATTCTCTGGTCACCAAAGCGATATGCTCTCTCTGGGGAATGTGTGGCCCCTTCCACTGTGTCAGGCTAACTTCTGTGGGAGCGCTGATATGTGTGGCTGACCCCTGGTCAGGTTATTTACCAGGCCCTCCTGGTGCAGAAGCTGCCAGTTGCTAGTGAATGGGGCTCATCTGGGCACAACTAGCCCAGGTTTTCCCACTGGTAGATGGGCTTGGGTCACAAGGTAGCTAGATGAAGAGACCTAGGGCAACAAGGTCCCCATGGCTAGATCTGACCTAGTGGTGAGTGGAACTGGGTCCTGGAGCAGCTGGCTGTGGCATTCAGGGTCCCAGAGCTGATAGCCTGCTTGTGGGTGGGGCCAGGTTCTGACAGCCAGCTGAGTGGCCCAAGGGGCCCGAGGCTAGTGCCAGCCTACTAGTGAGCAGATATGGGTTCTGGAATCTCTGCACATGGGGTACTGGTGGGGTCCCAGGACCAATGCCTGCTGACTGGTGGGTCAGTCCAGGTCCTGGGGCTATGATTACTCACTGATAGACATAGGTCCAGGTATCTCTGACTGCCAGACCCAGGATCCTAGACTGCTTTCAGCCCACTGGTGAGTAAGGCTAGTAGTCAGGGTGGCCACGGCTGTCACTTTATTGGTAGGTGAAGTTGTGTCCCTGCCCAGCTAGCTGCTTGGCCTGGGCCACCTCAAGAATTTTGTGGAATAGCTTGTGGGCTTGACAGTTTACCAAGCTTAAGAAAAGCATCTGTCAAAATCCAACATCCATTCCTGATAAAAATTCACAGCAAAACTACGAACAGAGGAAATTTCCTTAAATGGATACATATCATCTACAAAAAACCTACAGCTATAGCTCGGTTGGTAAAGAATATGCTTACAATGCAGGAGACTCTGGTTTGATTCCTAGGTCCAGAAGATCCTCTGGAAAGGATAGGCTACCAGACCAGTATTCTTAGGCTTCCCTTGTGGCTCAGCTGATAAAGAATCTGCCTGCAAAACAGGATACCTGGGTTCGATCCCTGGGTTGGGAAGATCCCCTGAAGAAGGGAAAGGCTACCCATTCCAGTATTCTGGCCTGGAGAATCCCATGGACATGGAGTCACAAAGAATCAGACACAACTGAGTGACTTTCTCTTTCAACATATTAGCAGTCAAGCCCAAATGTTTACTTCTGAAGAGTAGAAAAGAAATAAGGATGTCTGCTTTCATCACTTCTATTAAGACACTGTACTAGAGATACAAGTCAGAGCAATCAAGCAAGGTAACAAATTTTAAACATCAGATTAGAGAAAAAAGAAAATTTCCATTATTCTCAGATGACATGATCATCTACACAGAAAATCCTAAAGAACTACAACAACACTACTAGAATAAGTAAGTGATCTCAGTATTAACATGACAAGTTACAAGGTTAATACAAAGAAAAACAACTGTAGTTCTAGAAACTGTGCAAGCAATTGGAAAGTGAGCGCAATAAAATCCAATTTATAAAAGATTCAAAACATTAGAATAAATTTAGTAAAATATGGGAAAGAACTGCATATTGAAAACTATAAAAGATTGCTGACAGAAAGGCAGCTCTACATAAATATAGACATACTCTGATAATGTCAATTCTCCCCAAATTTATCTGTAGATTCAACATAAGCCCAAACAAAATCACAGCAGACATTTTTCAGAAATTAATGAACTGGTTTTAAAATTTATAAGGAAATATCAAGGACCTAGAATAGCAAAAATAATTTGAGACAGAACAAAGCTTGAGAACAAATGGTATCTGACTTAAAGAAGTATAGCTACAATAACCATGATGATAGTATAATACTGGAATTAAAAAAGATGCCTGTTCCCGTATAACACAACAGAGAGTTCCCAAAAGACCCAGACATAAATGGACAACTAATTTTTGACAAAGACCAAAGGTAACTCGATGGTGAACAGACAGTATTTTCAACAAGTATTGCTACAACTATTTAATGTCCCTATGCATAAAAAGTGACTTTAATTTATACTCCACTCCATATCATATTCAAAAGTTAATTTGAAACATGGACCACAGAGCTAAATGTCAAACTTAAAACTGTGAAACTTCTGGAAGATGACTTTGGGTTATACAAAAGTTTCTTGAATATGACACCAATATCACAGGCCATGAAAAGAGTGTGTCAGGTTTTCAAACAACTGCCCATATCACATGATCCACCCGTAGACTTTAATTTTTGTCATAGAAGCCTTAATTTAAGCAGCCCAAACTGAAAACAACCTGTCTGTCTTTCCAAAATGAATGGATAAGCCATTGTAGAATATTCATACAGTGGGTTACTATTCTGCAATAAAAGCAGATGATAACACACAAAAGCAGAGATGAATCTCAAATTGTGTCAAGTAAGAGAAGTCAGAAAAAAAGTAATTCACACTGTATAACTCCATTTATATAAAATTCTAAGCAATCAAACTAATACATAGTGACAATGCCAGTACGTGCTTGGCCGAGGACAAAGGATGAGGACAAATTCAAGGATGTGGACAAATTCCTCCTAGGGAGGAAGGGAAAGGAAGGACTGTTCAGGGGAACAAAACTCTCGGGAGCACAAATATGTTAATCATCTTGGTCACATGGATAGCTCCATGGACTTATGCCTGCTAAGTTTCCATATGACAGCTGTGTCTCACTCTGGGGAACCCTGTGGACTGTAGCCCACCAGGCTCCTCTGTCCATGGGGATACTCCAGTCAAGAATACTGGAGTGGGTTGCCCTGCCCTCCTCCAGGGGATCTTCCTGATCCAGGAAGCTAACCTGTATCTCTTACATCTCCTACATTGGCAGGCAGATTCTTTACCACTAGCGCCACCTGGGAAGCCCTCATGGATGGATGCTTAACGTCAAAATTTTTCAAGTAGTAGATTACATTTTAACTATGAGAAGTTTATTTACTGTATCTCAATTTTACTTCAGTAAATTTGTTTAAAACTCAGATAAATGACTATCAAAATGTCTTCTTTGATACCAGATCCAAGGGTAACATCTATGTCTTCATCTTAATTGACATTTCAAGAGCATTTCCTCCTTGAAATGTTTATGTTCATTTATACTCTCTCCTACTTTTTCTCTTTCCTGTCTGACCCCACTTGACCAGTCTTCTTTGCAAGTCACACTATTTCTGCTCAAATATTTCTGTTCAAACTAAGTTGGGACACTTTGTAGCTAACCTTATTTAGCCCAATAACTAAAACTTCCTTCTCAGCGCTAACTACACCCAAATGTACACCTCTAGGCTCAGACTCTTTAAAATACTCCAGATGTATAAATTTCTAACTGGATATTTATTCTAGGCCTCTTTGTTCAAAGAAAAAAAGAAACACTATTGATTTTAACTCTAACCTATTCTCCCAATTTTCATTATTTTAATAAATGGCACCACTACCTATCCCTTCCTGCTTAAAGCTAAACATTTTAATTATTACCCTTGATCCTGTCTTTTTCCTCCCCAGCTTCTTCCCAATCCAACAGAAAGCCTTATTGG
This sequence comes from Procapra przewalskii, assembly GCA_006410515.1. Lineage (NCBI taxonomy): Eukaryota > Metazoa > Chordata > Mammalia > Artiodactyla > Bovidae > Procapra > Procapra przewalskii. Next base: position 6,050,046 of record SJYF01000047.1, read on the forward strand.
CTCTATCTTCAACATATAAATAAATCCAATTCATGTCTCTCCATTTTTACCATACTGCTTTTGTCTAAGCTATTATTGCTTACATGTGCCACTAAAATAGTTCCTTTAGTCTCATATAATTCACTTGCTACATGGCACAATGTTCTGTTAAAATCACAAATAAGATTTTTATCACTAATCCACTTAAAACCCGCCTATAGTTTCTTATTGCTCTTATAGTTTTTATGGTCTGTATGGCTCTACACAATTCTTCATCTTCTAATATCCTTTCTCTTATCTTCTGGCACCTGGGCACACTCAACTATCTTCAGTGCCTTAATCACACTATACTTGGTTAAGGCCTAGAATTACAATTAGCTTATTAAAGGCAAGGGAACAGAAGCCAGAAAGTGTTTGTGTGCTAAGTCACTTTGGTCGTGTCCGACTCTTTTGTGATGCTATGGACTGTAGCCCACCAAGCTCTTCTGTCCATGGGATCCTCCAGGCAAGAATACTAGAGTGGGTTGTTATTTCCTCCTCCAGGGGATCCTTCCTGAGTCAGGGATCGAATCTGCATCCTTATGTCTCTTGTTTTGGCAGGCAGATTCTTAACGGCTAGTGCCACCTAGAAGCCATAATACTTGAGTTCACATCTGAGCTTTACCACCTCTTTCTTGTGTGACCATGATTAGAAGTCAGGCAGACTGCTGTATGCGATTGAAAGACAAATTTAGAAATATGGTCTGTATGCCCCCAAAAGAGAAGGAATACTGATACTGGTAAGAATCAGCAGTTTGTCTCCTCTTTTTGCCTGCTCCAGACTTTTCTCACTTATAATATTCTTAAGTGAATTTAAAATTAAGTAGTGTAACCCTCTTAATGTTAACTGTATTAAGCTTATGCATAATATCAATTAAATTTTCAGTGAACTGTATCCTTCACGTTAAGTTGTCCTTGCCTTCCAATTCACAGAAAAATAATTTAACAAACTGAGAGCAAGAGTGGGAAATATGTGGTATTTCAGGTCTGAATGATAATGAGTTCAGGTCTGCCAATTTAAGGGCAGTCAAAAAACAGATCAACTTGAGTAAATGGTTGTAAGCAAAACCAATCATGTTATGCTAACTAGACTTGCCTTGCTTAAGGCAAAAATAAGTTTAGTATTCAAGAGTTTCCAAGAAATCGTTGCTTTTAAACTGTCCCAGGCAGAATTAGACGTGTTTTCTTTTAAGCTTCCATAAAACTTTGACCTCTTTGGACCATTCCCATATTAAATACACAAAATGTCTCCCTAGCCACCTAAGCTTCAAGGTTCTCAGGATAGGAGCCTTCTTTGTATTCTTCCAGCATCTCTTCAACTGTCAGTCACTTTAATTGTGTTATTAACTCAAGTAGAATGCCTCCTGGATTCTTTGACCAACTTACTCTTGATCACTATTTACTGCTCTTCTAAGAATAGTGCTTGCTATATAGCACACACTCAGTATATTTGCTAAATTAATTATATATGCTAAAATATTTGTGGTAAATGCCTATGGTAGTAGAGTCGGGGCTAAAAAACCCAGAGGGTGGGAAGTTTAGGAAATCATGAAGAACATCTCTGCTAGCTGCAGGTATCTTTGCCAGCAAAGCTCAAAGAGAAGCGTGATTTTCAAGAATGTGCATTTGACAGATAAAAATACTTTTTGGAATGTGTTCTCTTATCATCAGATGAGTTTATTTTATCCTCCAACTCAACTATATTTAATGCTGAGTCACAGGGCTCAGTGTTCTTGGGAAGAAGGAGGGTATGAAATAATAGGGAGGCCTCTCTAAATATAAAGAAGTAGAAATCTCATTCATTCTGGTCTGAGGGTATAGCGGGAAAGGAGGTGACAGATGTGAGAAAAGCAGGTCAGCAGAGTTACTCTTACTGACTTTGTGGGGCTGAACTTTAATGTCAGGCATTAACAGCATGTGGGAAACTAAGCATCCCAGGGCAAGTGACATAATTCCCAAGGTGTAACCTATGTGAGGATTTAAAAGTATGGGGGAAGACCAACGCTGAACTTACCCTTAAATCCAATATGAGCACTGGGCTTCCCTGGTGGCTTAGATGATAAAGCATCTGCCTGCAATGTGGGAGACACGGATTCGATCCCTGGGTTGGGAAGATCCCCTGGAGAAGGAAATGGCAACCCACTCCAGTACTCTTGCCTGGAAAATCCCATGGACTGAGGAGCCTGGAGGGCTACAGTCCATGGGGTCACAAAGAGTCGGACACGACTGAGTGCCTTCACTTTCACTTTCAGTGGCACTAGATGGAGGGAGGTGTGGAGATGAACAAGACTAAGATAAACCTCATGACTGCATACAGTCTACATACAGTGCTCAGGACATCCAAGGGTGCACATGCCCCAGTGAATGGACAGAGAAGTGTTGAGAGATTCCAGGGGGTCACTGAAGTCATGAGATTGAGAAGAAGTATATAGTCAGAGATATCTTTATAGCAGGATGCCAATAGTGTGACTACAGATCTCAATCACAGAAACCAGTGAAATGTCAGATAAAAGCAGGCTCATCTTGTTAGACAGCAATACAGGGGATAGGCCAGACTAATATCATGAAACAGCGGACACCAGGAATCAGGAAAAAAAAGGGGGGGGAGGGGCTGGAATCTGTCCTCCAAAAGCCCAGTTCCATCTCCTTGCAGCCAAGTAAGTCTCCTATCAGAAGGAAAAAAAAGAAAAGGAAGAGGTGAGAAAGTCTTCAAGACATAGCATTTGACTGCCGAAGGCTCAGACTAACAACAGGTAGTATTAAAAAGGAAATTAAAAAGGTTTTAAGAGCCGTCTCCTTCTTCCCATCTCCCACCTTTCCCAGCAACCTGAGGTACTGAATGAGTTGTGGGAAATGGAATACATGTAAGAGATTCTCTGGGATTCTTTAAAATCTCACAGTATGTGTTCCCATTTTGGATTAAAATAAGCAAGCTAAGCATCTTGAGGCATGAGATGTAAGCCTGTGACATCAAGTGTGTAGAATCAAAGAGAAAACAGGCAGTACAGAATAAGAGACAGAAAGAGATGGGGAGGAACATTCATTGGCAAGCTCCCTTTGGATGCTCTAAATTTGGAAGTCCTGAATGCATTTCTAACTACAAAAACTCCATCCATTAAATAATTGGGTCTCCATCTGTCTGTACTTGTGCTTTATATGACAAAAGAAAGTTCCACAAGCAGATTAGAAAGAGAACCCAAAGCCAAAAATGAAAAAATTTAGATAGGTTGGAAAATTCCAGTCAAATCAGAAAATAGATTCTATGAGTCCGGCAAAACAAATCCCACTTACAACCAGGTCTCCAGGAGCTAGGATCAGAAACTAGACAATGGCTTCAACAGTTCTTAAGACTCATATACAAAGAACCACTTGGTGAACTTTTTTATAAAACACAGCCCACCTGACATTATGATTCAGGTGGTCTGGATGTGTTCTGTGTTGTGCTTTCTTTTTTTGAAAAACTCCCCAGGTGATTCCAATGCGCAGCCAATGCGGACTTCAAGATTAGAATTACTATCAGAGTAGTGGACTAGAGTCCTAGTAGTAACTAGAGTACCAGACTCTGTTACTTGTATCTTTAAGCAGTGACAACTTTTCACTATGGCTTACTGCTAGAACCTGAGACTTCTTTTCCCACAATGAATATTTTACATGCCTCTGTGATGGGGCAAAGTTTTTTTTGACCTAGTACTAAGAAGTCAATTTCCCTGGAGATTGATTAGTGCCCCTACTTCAAGAGGTGATCATTTCACTTCGAATCCAGGTTTAACATAGAAACATCTTGAAAACTAGAGATTGGGCACTGAGATAAAGAAATCCACCCATTTCTTCCTTTTCAGAAGTAGGGGCATATCTGGATGACAATAAATGGTCTCCAGCAACAGGGGATTTCCCTAGACAAGCAAGAACATCATGTAAAAACTATTTTTAAAATACTTCCTTCTCTAAGGTGCTGCCTTATTAATATACCAACATTTTATTTCTGTCCTATAATGCATTAAGGAAAATTTAAGAAACTTTGTGTCAGTGGAAAGAAAGAAGATATAGAAGTTCCTGCAAAGAGTAAGAGGCCTACGTCATGACCCTAAGGAGTTTGGGAAAATGAGGTATAAAAGACAATTGAAGATTTTGGTTGCCACAGTGCTTTCTAGGCTTCAGTGCCATCTATCTGTCTTAAGGTTAAACCCTGAGGTGTGGATTATGAAGGTAAAAATCACTTCAGTTCAGTTCAGTCACTCAGTTGTGTCCAACTCTTTGCAACCCTATGAATTGCAGTACGCCAGGCCTCCCTGTCCATCACCATCTCCCGGAGTTCACACAGACTCACGTTCATCGAGTCTGTGATGCCATCCAGCCATCTCATCCTCAGTCGTCCCATTCTCCTCCTGCCCTCAATCCCTCCCAGCGTCAAAGTCTTTTGAAATGAGTCAACTCTTCGGATGAGGTGGCTAAAATACTGGAGTTTTAGCTTTAGCATCATTCCTTCCAAAGAAATCCCAGGGCTGATCTTCAGAATGGACTGGTTGGATCTCCTTGCAGTCCAAGGGGACTCTCAAGAGTCTTCTCCAACACCACAGTTCAAAAGCATCAATTCTTCGGCGCTCAGCCTTCTTCACAGTCC
>SJYF01000047.1:6055203-6067432 GCA_006410515.1 Procapra przewalskii
AGTCTGCCACTGTTTCCACTGTTTCCCCATCTATTTCCCATGAAGTGATGGGACCAGATGCCATGATCTTCGTTTTCTGAATGTTGAGCTTTAAGCCAACTTTTTCACTCTCTTTTACTTTCATCAAGAAGCTTTTTAGTTCCTCTTCACTTTCTGCCATAAGGGTAGTGTCATCTGCATATCTGAGGTTATTGATATTTATCCTGCAATCTTGATTCCAGCTTGTGCTTCTTCCAGTCCAGCGTTTCTCATGATGTACTCTGCATAGAAGTTAAATAAGCAGGGTGACAATATACAGCCTTGATGTACTCCTTTTCCTATTTGGAACCAGTCTGTTGTTCCATTTCCAGTTCCAACTGCTGCTTCCTGACCTGCATACAGATTTCTCAAGAGGCAGGTTAGGTGGTCTGGTATTCCCATCTCTTTTGGAATTTTCCTCAGTTTATTGTGATCCACACAGTTCCAAAGAATAGCAAGAAGAGATAAGAAAGCCTTTTTCAGCAATCAATGCAAAGAAATAGAGAACAACAATAGAATGGGAAAGACTAGAGATCTCTTCAAGAAAATTAGAGACTCCAAGGGAACATTTCATGCAAAGATGGGCTCGATAAAGGACAGAAATGGTCTGGACCTAACAGAAGCATAAGATATTAAAAAGAGATGGCAAGAATACACAGAAGAACTATACAAAAAGGATCTTCATGACCTGGATAATCACGATGGTGTGATCACTCATCTAGAGCCAGACATCCTGGAATGTGAAGTCAAGTGGGCCTTAGAAAGCATCACTATGGACAAAGCTAGTGGAGGTGATGGAATTCCAGTAGAGCTACTTCAAATCCTGAAAGGGGATGCTGTGAAAGTGCTGCACTCAATATGCCAGCAAATTTGGAAAACTCAGCAGTGGCCACAGGACTGGAAAAGGTCAGCTTTCATTCCAATCCCAAAGAAAGGCAATTCCAAAGAATGTTCAAACTACCACACAATTGCATTCATCTCACATGCTAGTAAAGTAATGCTCAAAATTGTCCAAGCCAGGCTTCAGCAAACATGAACCATGAACTTCCTGATGTTCAAGCTGGTTTTAGAAAAGGCAGAGGAACCAGAGATCAAATTGCCAACATCCACTGTATCATGGAAAAAGCAACAGAGTTCCAGAAAAGCATCTACTTCTGCTTTATTGACTATGCTAAAGCCTTTGACTGTGTGGATCACAATAAACTGTGGAAGTCACTTAGTCATATCCAACTCTTTGCTGCCACATGGACCATAGCCCTCCAGGCTCCTCTGTACATGGAATTCTCCAGGCAAGAACCCAGGTCTCCTGCATTGCAGTCAGATTCTTTACCATCTGAGCCACCAAGGAACCCCAAGGTGTGGATTATAGAAATGAGCAGATAAGAAGATACTTCGCGCTATAGCCTATTTCAAGGGTAAGAAAATAGGCTATAGCCTATTTCAAGGGTAACAAGGGTAAGGATTAAGATTCCAAAGGTAGCTCAGGATTTATTTTGAAATTACTTCCCGAGATGCACAAGCTATATGCCTCAGCCCAGGCAGTGCTGATGGTTAAGAACCTACCTGCCAATGCAGGAGACATGAGAGATGCAGGTGTGATTCTTGGATTGGGAAAAACCCCTGGAGAAGGGAGTGGATGGACTCGATGGACGTGAGTCTGAGTGAACTCTGGGAGATGGTGATGGACAGGGAGGCCTGGCGTGCTGCAATTCATGGGGTCGCGAAGAGTCGGACACGACTGAGTGACTGAACTGAACTGAATGGAAACCAGTTAACACTGGCCACTCAACTCAGAGTCAGCAAGGACAAAATGTCACAGCAGGTATCCTTTAAGTGAGGGAAAGACAGAGGAGGATAATGAGAGAACATCTAAGCAAGCTTTTTCCTCAAAGGAAATGAGTCATGTAAAGATGATCATATAGAGAGAAACACTGAGGTACCATTAATTGGTCAATGCAAAGCCATTTCTGTTATTGTTTGTTCAAATCTCCCAGATATTGACAACTTAGAAGAAAGACTACAACAATAAAAATTAATAGCTAGCATGTCTTCATTCATTTCAGACTTTGCTTTAGTAAGTGTATGACTTATTACCTAATTAAAGGGCTAATCTCAAGTGATAATCACAACCTGAAGGGAGCACTGATGGGTGACAGGTTTCTCTCTGCTTTTAAACACAGTTGCTGCCCACTCAGATACTGCAGGGCTGGGGCAATGCCACATCTTTTTCATCATAAAAGTTCCATTACAGAAGCAGGTAGAGGGTAGAATAGTTTAATGATAAATTAAGACAGTTTGATACCAATAAGGAAAGTTTCACAATCTCATCTATACAGATATTTAGTTCTCAAATTTGGTCCAGTATTTGTTTTATCTCTAAACTAAATTATTCATTCATTCAATAAATCATGTTAAACCTCTGGAATGTGCATGATTTTATTGGAAAAGAAAATCCTTTCATTTCCTTCAATTAAAAAGTTACTGGATCCTCCAGTGAGTTACAAAAATTCTACAGGGCAGAAAGAGAGCCTGAAGAGAGCAGGAAGCCAGGAAAATTTTAATTGATCTCCTCACTTCAGGAATGAGTAACTTGACATGTTATTACTTCAATAATCCAAGAAATATACAGTTGTCAGCTGTCACATCTGTTAATTCAAATTCCCAACATCTTGAGAGAAACACTGACTATATTGAGAAAATGTCACCGTTTTTCCAATATTCTGTATCTCCTATTACAGCAACTCTAAAAAAGGTTTTTATTTAAGACCTGAGAACTCCTTTAAAAACATATAATTGTATTTCCTTTATACCTTTACAATGAAAGCAAATAGTTTTAGTAGTTATGCACAACCTTTCCCAGAAATAATAAAAATAATAATAAAAAATTCCTCTCTAAAGAATCTTATCTCTGGAAAACAGAAAAAACTAGTTGGAAAAACTGTAGAGGAAAAAACAGCTGGAAAACTGTAGAGGTAATAAAGGTAGAGTAAATCTAGTCATTGACTCTGCATATTGAGAGTTTCCTTTGTTTACAATCACAAACTCAAAAGCCATCTATCCTACAAAGAAGATGCATCCTTTCAAAAGACATTTCATTTTATTTAAGTTTGAAAATTACCTATCAAAGATAGATTAAGCATCCCTAAATTTGAGGCTCTATAGAGGCCAAAACACCATATTTATATCAGTCACATATATACATAGTATTTATATTAGTCAGCATTCTCCACAGAAATAAAACCAATTGTGTGTGTATGTGTGTGTATATGAACTCCAAAATTTGTAACCAGCTGATGAGAAATAAAGGTGGCCCCAAGAATCCCTGAACCTGTGTGTGAACTGAGGTCAATCTCATGGAGAAATATGCCCTTAACATTGGCTTTGGCAACTTACTGTAGGATTCAGATCTCAGTGCTCTATTTTGAGGATGTCCCTCTGGTTTTGAACACAAAACTAACTTCTGATTACTACCTTTCCTAGACATTCAGTTGGAGAAGGCAATGGCACCCCACTCCAGTACTCTTGCTTGGAAAATCCCATGGACTGAGGAGCCTGGTGGGCTGCAGTCCATGGGGTCGCTAAGAGTCAGACATGACTGAGCGACTTCACTTTCATTTTTCACTTTCATGCATTGGAGAAGGAAATGACAACCCATTCCAGTGTTCTTGCCTGGAGAATCCCAGGGACAGGGAGCCTGGTGGGCTGCCGTCTATGGGGTCACACAGAGTTGGACACGACTGAAGTGACTTAGCAGCAGCAGCAGCAGACATTCAGTAGTAAATATTTCACTTATGGGTTAGAATCCAAAATTTATGTCTCAAACATTATTTAAAGTTACATAATCAGCTGTTTATCTGGCTGGACATTTATTCCATGCATGCTAAATTGCTTCAGTCACATCCAACTCTGTGCAACCCTATGGACAGCAGCCCACCAGGATCCTCTGTCCACTGGATTCTCTAGGCAAGAATACTGGATTGGGTTGCCATTTCCTTCTCCACATTTATTCCATAATGTATACTTAATGTACATTTTGTCACTGATGATAGATAATTGACAATGATTGTTCTTCCAATATGATAAGTGAAATACACATTAGCTGTCAAAAAAGAAACAAAAAATCAAAGGAGCTATAAAAGAAAATTCAGAGGACTCACTGAGAGTCACATACAACATATTTGGCATAGACACTGGTAAGAAAATAAAAAGTCAATAACTCACTTCAACAAGTTAAACACAACTACATGTGAAAATGCATAAACCAGTATTTTCATTCCTCCTATTGCAAGATTGTAAACTTTGTCCAAAGTTGAAGATTAGTGTAATGTGTCACATTTTGAGATCAAGATACTAGCTGTTTATACTGTGCAGAATTATATTCTTGCCATCATCAAAACTATATAAAGAGATTTTTTGCTGCTTACTTATGCAGCTTTGCAGTTTAACCCATAATCACGTGTTTCAGCTGGCAAAGTTTGCAACTTAGTTTTCAGCAACTACCAGATGATATACAATTGCCTTCTTGGCAAGACTGGCTCAAAACTCTGAATGTTTTGGATAATATTTAACAGTGTCTATTCATAGCATTGAAAAATTAATGGTGACATGTTAATACTCATATTAATTCAAGCTATTTTTAAAAAATAACAAACCAAGAAATATTTAGGAAAACTAAGAAGCATTTTTTGTACTTCCAAATGATAAGCCAACATTTTTTAAAATCCTATATTTTAAAATTTAATTCCAAGAGGAAAAATTTTAATCATATTCTCTTCAGAAGGTCTCATCTTTTCTTCTCTATGATATTCTTAAATACACTTTTTTTAACATATTAATGCATTAAAGTTAGTGTTAGTATGTGCTTAATCGTGTCCAGTTCTGTGACCCCATGGACTATAGCCCACCAGGCTCCTGTGTCCATGGGATTTCCCAGGCAAGTATACTGGAGTGGGTTGGCATTTCCTTCTGGAGGATCTTCCTGACCCAGGGATCGAACCCATGTCTGTTCCTCTATAGGCGGTCTCCTCTGTTACAAGCAGATTCTTTACTGCTGAGCCACCAGGGAAGTCATATTAATGCATAATTATCTTACATTATAAACATTTTCCCAAATCCAATTTCTTTATTTATTTTTTTTTTTTGGTCTTTAAAAAGTTGTTTTGAAACTGAAGAGCCAGAGTCTGGAATGGCAGAGTAAGAAAACTAGTGGACACCTCTCTAACAAAAATTATGTCAAAAGGTGAGCCATGATTTAAGGTGTAGGAAAGAGACTCAACACTTGATGGGAAGAATTGCAACGTAGTTACATTACAAAGAAGTATTTTTTCAACAAACAATGCTGGGAAACTAGATGTCTACATGCAAAAGAATGAATTTGGACTCTTTTCTTACATCACATATCAAAAACACTGGATCATAGTCTTAAGTAAAGAATAAAAGAATAAAACTTCTAGGAGAAAGGAGGAAAATCTTCACAACATTCGATTAAGCATAGTTGCTTAGATACCACACTGAAAGAACAGCATCAGAAGAAAAAATGCATAAATAGGACTTCATCAAAATTAAGATCATTTCTGCTTCAAAGTACATCAACAAGAAAGTAAAATGACAACCCACAGAAAATTCATGAAAATTAAAAGTTGATAAATGATTTTAATAGAAAATTTCCCAAAGAAGATGTACAAATGGCCAATAAGAACAAGAAGATACTCAACATCATTAGTAATGATGTAATATCATTTAACATTCCCTGGGATCTCTAAAATTGAAATGAAAATAGCAAGTGTAGGTGAGGAAATGGAATATTGGAAATCTTACACTTTGCTGGTCCAGACGCAAAATGGTACAGCCACTTTTAAAATAATATATTTAGTTCCTCACATTTGAAGCATAGAGTTACCAGTGAAAATCACTCAGTGATGTCCAGCTCTTGCAACTGCATGGGCTATATAGTCCATGGAATTCTCCAGGCCAGAATTCTGGAGTGGGTAGCCCTTCCCTTCTCTAGGGGATCTTCCCAACCCAGGTCTCGAACCCAGGTCTCCTGCATTGCAGGCGGATTCTTTACCAGCTGAGCCACAAGGGTAGCTAAACAATACTGGATTAGGTACCATATCCCCTTTTCAACAGATCTTCCTGACCCAGGAATCAAACCCAGGTCTCCTGCATTGCAGGCACATTCTTTACCATGATGATCCAACAATTTAACTCCTAGGCGTATATACAAAAGAACTACAAACATATGTCCACACAAACTTGTGCATGACTATAGATAGAAAAATTATTTATAAAAAAACAAAAAGTGGAAACAGACAAAATGTCCATCAACTAATGAATTGCCCATCAACAATAGAGGAATGAAGCTACACGCATGAACTGTGAGAACACTTATGCTAAGTGAAAGAAATCAATCACAGAAGACCGTGTATTATGTGATTACCTTTATGTGAAAGTGTAGAATGGGCAAATCTTTATAGGCAGTGCCAAAGAATGTTTAAACTACTGCACAACTGCACTCATCTCACACGCTAGCAAAGTAATGCTCAAAATTCTCCAAGCCAGGCTTTAACAATATGGGAACTGAGAACTTCCAATGTTCAAGCTGGATTTAGAAAAGGCAGAGAACCAGAGATCAAATTGCTAACAACTGTTAGATCGTAGAAAAAGCAAGAGAATTCCAGAAAAACATCTACTTCTGCTTCATTGACTATGCTAATATCTTTGACTGTGCGGATGACAACAAACTGTGGAAAATTCTTAAGAGAGATGAGAATACCAGACCACTTTACCTGCTTCTGAGAAAACTGTATGCAGGTTAAGAAACAATAGTCAGAACTGGACATGAAACAAGGGACTGGTTCCAAATAGGAAAAGGAGTACATCGAGGCTGTATATTGTCATCCTGCTTATTTAAATTATAGTCAGAGTACATCATGCAAAATAACAAGCTGGATGAAGTACAAGCTGGAATCAAGATTGCCAAGAGAAATATCAATAACCTTAGATATGCAGATGACCCCACCCTTATGGCAGAAAGCGAAGAGGAACTAAAGAGCCTCTGGATAAAAGTGAAAGAGGAGTGAAAAAGTTGGCTTAAAATTCAACATTCAAAAATCTAAAATCATGGCATCAGGTCGCATCACCTCATGGCAAACAGATGGGGAAACAATGGAAACAGTGACAGACTTTATTTTCTGTACTTCAAAATCACTGCAGATGGTTACTGCAGCCATGAAATTAAAAGATGCTTTCTCCTTGGAAGAAAAGCTAGGACCAACCTAGATAGCTTATCAAAAAGCAGAGACAATACTTTGCTTATAAAATTTCATCTAGCAGCAGCAGCAGCAGCAGTCAAAGCTATGGTTTTTCCAGTAGCCATGTATGGATGTGAGTTGGACCATGAAGAAAGATGAGTCAAAGAACTGATGTTTTTGAACTGTGGTGTTGGAGAAGACTCTTGCGAGTCCCTTGGACTGCAAGGAGATCAAATTAGTCTATCCTAAATGAAATCAGTTTTGAATATTCACTGGAAGGACTGATACTGAAGTTCCAATACTTTGACCACCTGATGGGAAGAACTGACTCATTGGAAAAGGACCTGATGCTGGGAAGGATTGAAGGCAAGAGGAGAAGGGGACGACAGAGGATGAGATGGTTGGATGGCATCACTGACTCAATGGACTTGAGTTTGAGCAAGCTCTGGGAGTTGGTCATGGGCAGGAAATCCTGGCATGCTGCAGTCCATGGGGTCACAGAATCGGACACGACTGAGTGACTGAACTGAACTGATAGAGTAGTATTTTTCTGTGGCTAAGGTAGGAAGGGCAGTGACAGCAGAGAAGGACTTGGGAATAACTGGTAACAGGAATGGGATTTTCATGAGGCAGGGTCATGAAAAATGCTCTAAAATTAGGTTTTGGTGATGGTGGTTCATCCTGTGAATATATTAAACCAAACTTATGTTTGGTTTAATATATTAAACCATGCTATACATTAGGGAATTACGTAGTACATGAAGCATATCTGAACTTTAAAAAAATGAATGGCCATAAAGGCAGTAACTGTTTTAGTCTATATTCCCCTGCATCAAATTTTACCTAAGCCATCTCAAAAACAGAATTTCTGCTTTAAAACAAACAAACAACAATAGCAACAACAACAAAAACCCTCTGATATCTTATTAATAGAAATTGCTTTGGCTGCATGTCACAGACTCAAAGTATGTATAATCACATCTTCCTAAATATCTAGATCCTTATATTCCAATCTATTTTACAAGTAACTGGTACAATAATCACTTTAAAACTTTTTCATCTGGTTTTTCCCCACTATTTAGGACATTGCTATTTGGCTTCCCTGGTGGCTCAAATGGAAAGAATCTGCCTGCAAGGCAGGAGACCTGGGTTTGATCTCTTGGATGGGAAGATTGCCTGGAGGAAGGCATGGCAACTCACTCCAGTCTTCTTGCCTGGAAAATTCCCATGGACATAGGAGCCTGGCAGGCTATGGTCCATGGAGTCTTTCAGAGTCGGACATGCCTGAGTGACTAAACACAGCAAAGGACATCACTATCAGTCTGTGCTGCCAAGCCTTTCACATCTAAACTCTCTCCTCAAGGAATTCAGTTACATGGCTTTTCTTAATGTAGGTTTCCTTGACAAAAATCAACTTTGACTTCCCCAGCAGAACATCTTATTATCTATAGGATAATATTTTCTGCTATGACATTATTATAAAGTCTGTGATTACAAATAACTTGGAAATGACTCCAAAAGGCTTAACTGGCAAGGGTTAGCATGATATTACATTATCAGAAATCTGAAACAGGGCAATAATAAAAATTTATTAATACAGTGACTTAATACTTTCTTTAAAGACCCAAGTACCTGCAATTTTTCCAGTCTGCACCCCTCAGCATGTTCTTCTCAGCTTAGCCTCCTTCACAGCCCCAGGGAGGTGATAAAATTTTATATGCCACACACTGACATGTCACTGATAAGTTGCAAAAGAGGAACTATTTAAAAGTCTCTTTGAAAAATGTTATAAAACTCTAGGAAACCTTTCCTAGAGCCTTCTGGTATGCCTCCTACCCTCACTAATTATCTGAAACTGCATCACATGCCTGCTCATTCCAATTATAATTCACTCCCTAGGGCCACAGAGGGGCTGGCCCCTCTGTAGAACATGGAGTTAGCACCAGGAATGTATAGAATTCAGTTAGTTCAAGGAAGGGATAGAATGGCTGCTGATTATAATGTGGAAGAATTATTATCTGCTGTATGCAATCGATCCACTTTTATTTATACTCCACCCATTAATTAAAATGTGTCATGTCATAATTTCTTCTCATCTTACATTTTTTAATTTCTCCAAGTCCTGTATATTTACCTCATGTAAAAAAAATCTTGATTAACTACCTATAGTTACCCACTCCCATGTAGTATTTATTTAACCCTTCATGAGAAAAATAGATTCTATGGTAGTTTTAAATCTTAAAATAAAAAGCCTGTTTTGGGAATTATGGTAGTAGGTAATTTATCTAGTTCCAATATTTTGCAGGTAAGATACCAAAGTCAAGAAAAGGAAAAACTCAGTGAAATAAGAAAAGAGAAGAATTTAAAAGAAGGGAAGGAAATAGAAAAAAAGAAGGGGATAAAGTAAGAGAATTAGCAGGTGAAGGAAATGAACAAACCAGAAGAAAAGAAAGGTTGAGGAAGGAAGGGAGACAGAGGAAATATACAAAGAAGGAAATAAGGAAAAAATAATGAGAAAAAGAGAATACAAAGGGGACTGAAAAGGTAAAGGCAGACACGTAAGACTGTCAGATGAACTGTGGCATTTATTCACAGTTTGCCTAGAGAACCCATGAAACATAACAATATGATAACCAACACAGGGAGTAATACCACACCAACCTTAACAGACATCTGCTTGGTAGAAACGACACTGTTGCTCATGATTCTGACTTCTGGAATCATCTGAGAAGAAAAGAACTGTCAATGATGACTGCAATTTTTTGAAATATTCTCAGCCACCACGAAAATGAGTCAAAAACTGAGTGCCAAGAAGGGTTCTGCTATGATCTAAACATGTGTGTGTGCTAAGCTGGCTTCAGTTGTGTCTGTCTCTTTGTGAACCTACGGCCCATAGCCCACCAGGTTCTTCTGTCCATGGGATTTCCCAGGCAGCCCAGGGATTGCCTTGCCCTCCTCCAGGTGATCTTCCTGACTCAGGGATGAAACCCTGTCTTCAACATAACCTGCATTGGCAGGCAGGTTCTCTACCACTAGTGCTACCCAGGAAGACTGATCTAAGTATACATACAGTATATTTATCGTGTGCACTTCCTAAAACAGGAAACTTTCTCTATGATCCAAATTGGAGCGCATATTTCCAGAATTTTTAAAAGGATCAATATTTTAACTGTCATTAACCAGGTAGTTTTTAAATTATTACTTATTGGAACTTTATCAAAGTTATTTTCATGGTTTTTTAATTCTACCAATTGCTGAAAAGGTAATACTAAAATAATTAATACATATTTAGTGAGTAAACAAAATAGCAAAGGTTTTGGCATTAAACTATTCAGACTTGATTTTTGTTCCTAATTTTATAGTGCACATAGAGCTATAAGATTGTGAGAACAAATTACAAAACATGTAAAGGTAGTAAATATGGCCCTAATGTTATAAAAACTTCAGCACAGCTGTATCTCATCATTGCTCACACAGGAAAAAAATAAGAATCACAAATGGAAACTTCTACTCTTTAAATTCCTACAGGAAAATTAGCATACCCAATAAGTATATGTGCAGGCGTTCGTCTTTTCAATTATAAAATTAAGACATATTTCTTGCAACATTAATCATAACTATAAATTTAAACAACAGTTAGAATCTTTCCAGTCCAATTACACATACCAAATATTGTTCCTTTGTGTGCACAAATATATGTATTCATATACAAAGTTATTTATTATAAAAATGTGTACATATTTTCAATCTTACTGATATACTGTGGAAACCCATTTATATCTATATATATGTAGGGGGTTCCCAGGTAACTCAGTGGTAAATAATCCACAAGCCAGTACAGGAGATGTGGTTTCACTCGCTGGGTTGGGAAGATCCCCTGGAGAAGGAAATGGCAACCCACTCCAGTATTCTTGCCTGGGAAATTCCATGGACAGAGGAAGCTGGCAGGCTATAGTCCATGGGGTCACAAAAGAACTGGACACAAAGTGAAAGTGAAGTAGCTCATTCGTGTCTGACTTTTTGCAACCCCAGGGACTGTAGCCTACCAGGCTCCTCCCTCTATAGGATTCTCCAGGCAAGAATACTGGAGTGGGTTGCCATTTCCTTCTCCAGGGGATCTTCCTGACCCAGGGATCGAACCCAGGTCTCCTGCATTGCAGACAGACACTTTAACCTCTGAGCCACCAGGGAAGCCCCTGGACACAACTTAGTCACTAATTAACAATAAAAAACAAGCTGAAGAGTTCTGCTTCCTTGTAGGATTCATAAAAGAATGTTGCTCTATATTAATATCAAAGAAAATTCAAATAATCTAAAAAAATCATAACTATTTTTGGTTTGCATAAGAAAGCTGAGGTCATCAGATAATTAGGTATTTTGAATTTTAAATGGTAACAATTTCCTCTAAGGAAAGACAAAATATATGAACTCTTTTGCCCACAGACAAGTTCTGAAAGAGGTGTCATCCATAAAGACATGTTTTAAAAAATTACAAATGAGATTTGAATGCATTTTTAGGGGCTATGTGTAGCTCACTATGAAGCATTCAGATTCTCTGAGATCCGCAATAAAAAGCATGATTTTGCTTTTCTCTACTCTCCAGCCAGTTTGCAAGGATCTCAAGTGGTTCTAACAAAAAAGGTTATGGTTACAGCAGGAAAACTGAAGTGGCCACATATGTGCAGGTGTTGAGGGGATGCTGCTCATTGACAGGAATGAAGGTGTCTACCATTGAAGAAATGGCAAACAATCCTCAACCAGCCTGATCCCAGGCAAAACTGGGATGCCAGCCCCTGTTGCTGGGTGGAGCCAAAAGAAATTTCACACAGAGGGAGTGACAGAAAATCCACTTGTTCTCATGATCCTAAACTGATCCAAAGCAAAAGACTGACTGCTGTCATTTGATGGGAGAGGGAAGGCATCAGGCTCTATCTAAGACCTTCAACTATTACAAAGAT
>SJYF01000047.1:6067460-6078341 GCA_006410515.1 Procapra przewalskii
AAGGACAGATATGCTGAAGAATGTAACCATTAAGATTCTTAAAAAAAAAAAAAAAAGATTCTAGAGCACAGGTCAGGACAGAGGCTGAAATTTAGAGAAAACCTGACCCCACCATAAGCCTTGAAAGGAATACCAATCAAGAGTAGACTGCAACTAAATTAAGGGTAACGGTGCAGAAAGGAAGTGGTGCTACAGAACAGTCATACTGGCTTTTCAGAAATCTAAAGGCAAATAAAAAGCATCAAGAAAAGACAAGCCACAAAATGAGACAAAATACTTGCTAAGCACGTATTGGATAAAAGGATTGAATCCAAAGTATACTATGAAAACTTAAAACTCAATAAGGGAGAAAAAAAAAGACATAACTTAAAAATGGGCAAAATATCTGACTATATACCTCACCAAAGAAGATACACAGATGGCAAATAAGTATATGAAGAGATGCTCAACACCATGTGGCATGTGGGAATTGCAAATGAAAACAATGAGATTTCACACTTATTAGAATGGCTCAAATCCAAAGAATGATCAACACTGAATGCTGGTGAGTACTCAGAGCAAGAGGAATTCTCATTGATTATTTGTGGAGATGCAAAACAGTACAACAATTTTGGAAAAGTTTGTTAGCCTCGTACAAGGTTAAATATAGTTTTATCGTATAATCCAACAACAGTACTCTCTTTTTGCAGCTGATTTGACAAGTTATATCCATACTAAAACCTGAGTGCCAATATTTAGAGCATCTTTGTTCACAGCTGCCAAAAATTGGAAACAGGTGAGTTGTCCTTAAATAAGTGAATAGATAAGCAAACTGTGGTGCATCCACATGATGAAATATTATTCAGTAATAAAAAGAAATAAGCTGTCAACCATCAAAGACATGGGTTAAATTTAAATGCATACTGCTGAATGAAACAAGCCATTTTGAAAAGGCTACACAATATAGGGCTCAAATTGTATTGCTTTCTGGAAAAGGCAAAACACAGAGGAAATTTTCAAAACTCTGTGGTTGCTGGGGTTTGAAAGAATTGAAAAGTACTGAATGCATGAAGCATGAAGGAATTTCAGGTAGGAGAAACTATTCTGACTGACACTCTAAAAGTGGATATATGACATAAATTTATCAAGACCCACCAAACTTCAAAGCACTCTTTAAACAAAGTAAAAAAAAAAAATCATTTACAATTCATGGGACACTGAGAAAAAATGTAGACTGTGGGAAAGTTTAAGGCAAATTCACTGAAGGAGATGATGAGAGGAGATATAATGGTAAGTAACTTTGGAAATGAGTAGAGTCTATAAATTTCACCGTAGGACACTTCACATAAGCAATATATTTTGACTGATAATGTTTTCTCACAAGGGAGGAGAGATTAACAATTCAAAAACTATCATATATGGATATTAGAAATGAACAATTAAGTAAATGAATGACAGATGGTAGAAGCCAGATTTCTCATTGCTGTCATGTTAATTTACAAATAAGGCAAAGTAAGAGGACAGTGATCTCTGTGGTGATGAATTAAAGTTGGAGATATCAATATGGGCTCATGTTTAACATAGATACAGATAACTTTCTCCCTTATTGAATAACTTTTGTCTTTTGTTCTCTATCCAGGATAAGGACCAATAATCTGATTTGTCAGCATGGTCAAGCACAATAAATGGTAATAAAGTATCAATCACTATAAATACACACCTGGGTTCACCCACAAATATAAATGTATTTATAAACATGTAAACATGGACTGTGTTTTCCTGAAATATTAACAGCTATAGTTTTTACTTTGCGTTATGAACACAGGCACTTGTCCCTTCTTCAATCAGATAAGGCTAATGTAATATGTGTAGACATAAATTTATAGTAGGTTAGTAAACACATGCATTCCTTTGTTCTGTTGGATAAGAGAGCTTCAAAACAGTGACCCCCAGGAGTAATAAGTTCATCCAGTACTGTGTTCTAAGTATATTCCCCAATAAAAAAAAAAAAAAACAAAGATTCTTAGGGAAAATGTCTAATTTTAGGACTTAGCAGGCAATATAACACTAGGTGGGGACATTTTACAGTAACAGAAATTAAGAAAGTATTTAAAACACATGTACACACACACACACACATAAACCACTGTGAATACATCAAAGGGACATAGGAGTTAAATGGAAGAGCTTGCAATAACCTAAGCCAACATCTGAAGAAAAAAAAGAAGATCCGTATTGGCTTACAACACAAACTATAAAACAAATATAAGTGAGTCTATACTGATACAAACAAAATCCCATACGCTTTTAACTGTGGATTGTATATATTACTTCCTTTAAAATAACACAGAATGGAAAAGGAAATATAGCAGAAGAACCTTGGCAAAGACTGAATCAGTCCAGTGCTTAAGATCAGTATCAACATCCATATATCATGTTAAGGCGCGCTACAGTCCATGCAGTCACTGAGTCAGACACGACTTAGCAAATGAACAACAACAGAAATCAGTAAGATATAACAGTGGTGTTTTATGTCTATGATCTCTGCCCCAAAATATATATCACAAGTCTAATCAAGAGAAAAACAGACAATTATGACAAAATGACATGTACAAAATAGCTTATGAGTACTTCCTAAAACTGTCAAGAACATGAAAAATAAAAGGAGTCTGAGAACTCTTATAGCCAAAGAGAGTCTATAGAGACAAGATAATTAAAGGTAAATTGGCCATGGGTGGAAACCTAGAACAGAAAAAGACATAAGATACAAATTATAAAAGAGGAAAAAATAAAGTGTAGATGAGAAATAACAGAAAATAAAAAGCAAGATCATAAGTTTATGCCCAACAATATAAAGATGACATTTAAAAATATTTGTGAAAAATGCATATATATGGAATTTAGAAATATGGTAACAATAACCCTGTATGCAAGACAGCAAAAGAGGCACAAATGTACAGAATAGTCTTTTGGACTCTGTGGGAGAGGGATAGGGTGGGATGATTTGGGAGAATGGCATTGAAACATGTATATCCTATGTGAAAAGAATCACCAGTCCAGGTTCAATGCATGATACAGGATTCTTGTGGCTGGTGCACTGGGATGACCCAGAGGGATGGTACGGGGAGGGAAGTGGGAGGGGGGTTCAGGATGGGGAACATGTGCACACCCATGGCGGATTCATATTGATGTATGGCAAAACCAATACAATATTGTAATTAGCCTACAATTAAATAAATTTATATATTAAAAAAAGAAGTTATTCAAATAAAAATTATACTACAAAAAATACACATATATGTAATAAGTATGTTAATAAGATTTGTCCCCCTAAAAATAATAATAATATAGTTTTAAAGTAAAGTGATCTTAAAAGACACATCATACAAAATATGTTTCGACAAATAACTGAGTTTCATAATGCCAAAACATAAAAAAGTAAAAGAAGTAAACAAGTCCACTGTTATCCTTAGACCCTTCAATACTGACAACTGATAGAGCAAGTTGACTTAAAAGTAGGGATATATCAGAATCAAAGAACACTATCAAACAAGTCGATTTAGCTGGCATTTAATGAACACTGCACCCAATGAGAGCAGAATATACTTTCTTTCACGTTCACAAGAAATATTTATCAAAATAGACCATATTTGGGGCCATGAAAATACTCTTCATAAATGTATGCCAACATCAATAAAAAATACATCAATAGCAGAATTATATCTGGAAAATTCTAAAATACTTAGAAAACTAAACAACACACTGATTAACTCATGAGTCAAAGAAGGGTTCCCAAAAGATGTTAGAAAATGTTTTGAAGAGAATAAAGTGAAAATATAACAATCATAATTAATAAGATGCAGCTAAAGCAGTGCTTTGAGCAATATTTATAGCATTAAACATATATGTGAAAAAAAAAATAAAGGTCTCAAGTTAATGGCCCTAACTTCTACCAGAAGAAGCACAATATAGAAGTAAAATAAATAAATCCCAAATAAGCAGAAAGAATGATGATGATAAGAGCAGATTTAGTGAAATTTAAAACAGAAATAATAGGAAAGAAAAACCGTTAAAACCAAAATCTAAAAATATGAGAAATACTGTATTAACTGATCAAGAAATAAAAGACACAAAGTACCAATATAAAGAATGAAAAAGGGAGTGACATTAGCATTATAGCATCCAATTGTGAATTAAAAAGAGACAGGACCTTGGTCAGGCTGCAGAGCCAAGGGAGTTGGTGAGCCTGCCAAACTTCTGACTCTCCATGATCTGGAAAGAGGGTACTGGGGCATAGTGGATAGAGAATTTGTGGAGGTCCAGCCTGCCTGACAGAGGAATCTGCCACATCATCTAAGTGGAACAGAGATGAGTTTTGAGTAGAGGAGATGGAGAAATTTCCTAAGTTGGCCTCCTTGCCAGGGCAACACTGCAAGGCCCTGGGCTTTAGGCAACATCAAAGGTTACCTCTTCAGCAAAGCTGTGGAAAGCAGAAGTGGTGCAGGACCATCCATCTGCCTTAGTGCAGGCTGCAGCTAGGGATACACATTTTCTCAAGTAACGCCCAGATTTCTGAAAAGGCATCTCTGTGACTGGGGGGAGAAAAAAGAAAAGGACGGAGGGAGACAAAAGTGTTGAAGGGCATTGAAGGAATGCATTCCTGTTGTGTGCTTTAGGATTTCAGTAGTCAATCCACCTACAGACTTCTTAGAATGCCCCACTACCGGATCTCCCTACTAGGCTGTGGTCAACCTCCAAAGTTGCGGGTGCTGAGACAACATCTCCTGCCACTCCACTGCTAGTTCCCACAATATCAGTGAATCCAGGAGATCCAGCTCCAGGAGGAGAAACCACAAACGAGATATAGTGCCACCTTCTAAAATGTAAAAGTAAGGTTACCAATCATCAGCTTGCTGAATTGTAAGAAACAAATAAAACATAAATTCATAGCTAAAGAAAGTGTCTTCTATTCAAATGTAAAAGCACATGTGTGTATCAAACACTATGAAAAGATAAATCAGGTATCACAAAAAGAAAATGGTATTTCTCTAGCAAGCAAACTTATACACATAGAAAATTGTGCTCTAACTGGTAAAGAATTCCAATAGCTGTTAAGAAGAAATTTACAAGAAAATTCAGAAGGTAATTCAATAAACTGGGGAATAAAGTCAATAAACAGAAGGAATTTCTTACCAAAGTGATTGAAATTTAAAAAGAACCAAATTCTGGAGCTGAAGAATTCAATGAATGAGATGAATAAAGCAACAGAGAACATAGGTAACAGCTCAGACTAGATGAAAGAAAGAGTAAATGACTTGGGAAAGAGCCCTATAGAAATAATTTCAGTTAAAAGAAGAGAACTTAGATAGAAACCCTATAAGAGCTATTAGATTCGATCAGAAAGGCAAATATTGAAAAACAACAACAAAAAAAAACCTCTAACAGAAGGAGAGGAGAGAGAAAAAGGAACAAAGAGTTTCTTTAGAGAAATAACAGCTGAGAATTTCCCAAATTTGTAGAAGAAATTACATATACAAGACACAAAGCTAATAGAAGACTCTATTATCACAATTAAAAAAGATCTTATCCAAAATATATAGTAACAATGCTGTCAAAAAACAATGATTAAAAAAGAATCAGAGTCATATAGAAAAAATAAAGAACATAGCCTAAAATCTTAGCAAATTTAAGAAGATTAAAATCATACCAACTAATTTTTCTGATCACAGTGGTATGAAAATAGGCATCAACAAACAAAAGAATGATAGAAAATCTATAAATGTGTAGAAACTAAACACTGTGATTCTGAAAGACCAATGAGTCAAAGGAGAAATAAAAGGGAAACCAAAAATATCTTGAAACAAACAAAAAATATAAACATACCAAAACTTGTGAGAAGCAGCAAAAGCAGTTCTGAGAACAAAGTAATATATTAAGAAATTAGAAAGATCTCAGTTCAGTTCAGTTCAGTCACTCAGTCATGTCTGACTTTTTGCAACTCCATGGACTGTAGCATGCCAGATTTCCCTGTCCTTCACCAACTCCCAGAGCTTACTCAAACTCCTCCATTGAGTCAGTGATGCCATCCAACCATCTCATCCTCTGTCATCCCCTTCTCCTTCCTCCTTCAGTCTTTTCCAGCATCATGGTTTTTTCCAGTGAGCCAGTTCATCACATCAGGTAGCCAAAGTACTGGAGCTTCAGCTTCAGCATCAGTCTTTCCAATAAATATTCAGGACTGATTTCCTTTAGGATGGACTGGTTGGATCTCCTTGCTGTCCAAGGAACTTGCAAGAGTCTTCTCCATCACCACAGTTCAAAAGCATCAATTCTTCAGTGCTCAGCTTTCTTTATAGTCCAAATCCCACATCTGTACATGACTATTGGAAAAATCATATCTTTGACTAGGTGGACCTTTTTTGGCAAAGTAATATTTCTGCTTTTTAATAAGCTATCTAAATTGGTCATAGCTTTTCTTCCAAGGAGCAAGCATCTTTTAATTTCATGGCTGCAGTCACCACCTGCAGTGATTTTGAAGCCCACCAAAATAAAGTCTGTCACTGTTTCTATTATTTCCCCATCTATTTGCCATGAAGTGATGGGACTGAATGTCATGATCTTAGTTTTCTAAATGTTGAGATTTAAGCCTAATTTTTCACTCTCCACTTTCACTTTCATCAAGAGACTCTCTAGTTTTTGTTCACTCTCTGCCATACGGTGGTGTCACCTGCATATCTGAGGTTGCTGACATTTCTCCTGGCAATCTTGATTCCAACTTGTGCTTTATGCAGCCCAGCATTTCACATGATATGCTCTGCATATGTTAAAGCCTTGACATACTCCTTTCCTTATGTGGAACCACTCTGTTGTTCCATGTCCAGTTATAACTGTTGTGTCTTAATCTGCATACAGATTTCTCAGGAGGCAGATAAGGTGGTTTGGTATTTCCATCTCTTTAAGAATTTTCCACAGTTTGTTGTGATCCAGACAGTCAAGGGCTTTGGCATAGCCAATAAAGCAGAAGTAGACATCTTTCTGGAACTGTCTTGCTTTTTCAATGATCCAGTGGATGAACAATTAAACAGTTAAGTAGACACTTTAATTGTTTGAACATGAACAATTAATCTGCAGCAAATTAGATAAATCTGGAAGGAATAAGTGGCTAGAAACATATAACCTTCTATGACAGAATCAGGAAGAAATGAAAAATTTGAACAGACCAATAATGAGTGAAGAAGTCATCAAAAAGCTCCCAACACAGAATATACTCTAGGATTACAGAGTTTACTGACAGAATCTGCCAAAGACTGAATTTCAATCTTTTGACGTTTCTAAAAATTGAAAAGGGACAAACACTTCAAAACCAGTTATATGAAGCCAGAATTACTCTGATACAAAAGACAGAGAAATATACTAAAGGAAAAGAAAACTATACTGATATCATTGATGAATACAGATGCAAAAATTTTAAAGAGAATATTAGCAAACCAAAGTCAAGAACACACTTAAAAGTCTGTATTAAATGACAATAGGGAGATAGATAGATAGACAGATAAATGTGTGTATGTGTGTGTGTGTGGAATGCAAAGCTGGTAACATAAACAAATCAACATATCATATTAAGAGAATACAAGGTCAAAATCATAAGATCTCAATAGATGCAGAAAAAGCCTTTGACAAAATACAGCATCCCTTTTGATAAAAATCCCTTCACAAACTAGACATAGAAGCAATCTAATAAAAGTGATGAGAAACCTACTGCTATCTTTCTGTTTAATAGAGAAAAATAGACAACGTTTTTTATAAGATCAAGAACAAGAAGAGATGCTCACTATTTATTTATATTTTTAAATGTCTTGGTGAAGTTTCAAAAACTTAAAGGTAAGGGAGAAAGAAAGTGTAATTTTCCATCCACACAGGAAAAAAAATATGCTACTGAAGAAGAGAAGTTAGAAGTTGTGAAACCGTCACATAGGCCAACTCAATCTAGGCATCATCTTTACTAGATTTATATAGTGATTCCATTATAATAACTTTTAGTTTAAAATAATATAATTTTTTTCTTAAAGTAGCATGTGGTTGAACTTTTTTTTTTTAATTATATTGACCAACTCACAAAGATTACCAAATGCTCACATAAAGTTAGGGAATGGGCCAAAATATAATCTTTACTGATAAACAGGAACCAGAAAGGCACCCAGGCTACTTAATTGCAACTGTTAAGAGTTATAAATGTTATAAGAATTGAAATACCCTGAGAAAACTATAACTGAAAAACAAACATGTACCCCAGTGTTCATTGCACCACTATTTACATTGCCAGGACGTGGGAGCAACCTAGAAATCTGCTGCCAGATGAATAGATAAAGAAGCCGTGACACCAGGTCACACAGGACCCTGAAGCAGAGTTTGATCATCTTCTCAAAACAAAATCTGACCCTATTTCCTTTAACAGGTTTCTGATGTGTCAACCATCATGGAAATTTCCTCTAGTTAGTAAAGATGATGATGATGGCATATTTAAAACCTTGAATAAGTTTCTTAATACTCCACATATTGAAATAGAATCCACATACAATTTTTCTCAAGAAAAAAAAAAAACACAAAACCCCCCTGCAGAATGAATACAATTTAAGTCATTAGAATATAACTTTGATCATTTCACTCATCTCAAGAACATGTACTGACTATTGTCTGTCATACCAAATGAAAGACAAAATCTTACTGTGCCCATGTGGTAAGCATGATATACATTACATTACATTAATGTAATTGATACATTATGTTACATACTAAAGGTTTCTGTGACAAAGAAACTAGGGCTTTCTAGATCAAGTCTTTTAGATATTTCTCATTGTGGTACAGACAGAACAAAAAAGGAGTAAACAAAAAACAAAATGAATTTAAAAAAACAGTATTAAAAACGTGATCCCTGAGTTTATAGCAATTTAAAAAGCACCGCAGAGGACCATGATATTGATGAACTGGAAGGAAAGAAATAGTCCATTGGAGTGGTAACATATCATAAAGACACTTTAATAAAGTTAAGAGGAATGAAAGTAAAAGAGAACCACAACAGTGATGATGATTACGATCAGAAGTGGTGGCAGGGAAACTGAGCAACAGACAAATGCCAGGACGTGGCCATGAAATTTAGATGACAACAGAAAGAAAAACAGCCAGTCAGTCAATAAATCACCAGCAAGAACAGCAACCGGTTCTGTAATCAGAAAGGCGCTGATAAGGAGTGAAAACTGCCTAACAATTCACTTCCTTTTAAACGTAATAACCTTTGAAGAATATATAAAATGTATCTCAAGAAAGGGGCTGATGAACCAGGAAAATTAGAAAACACCTGAGCAGATTTCAGCATCCCTAGAAGTTATGGGACATGGGAGCCTGGTGGGCTGCCATCTATGGGGTTGCACAGAGTCGGATACGACTGAAGTGACTTAGCAGCAGCAGCAGCAGAAGTCATCAGCCAGACATCTGGAAAGTGCTTCAAGAACAGTCCCAGAGCAGAAAGAGGCACCCACACGTGGTGCAGCACTGTGTCAAGCTAAGTCAGGAAGCAAAGAGCACTGCAGCTTGGACAGGACCCCACGTGGGCACAAGTGGTGAGGAACAGCTTTAGACCAGGAGCTCTCAGTGGGAGTGGCACTGCCCCGGGGCCATGTTTGGGTGTTTTCAGTGATAACAATGGGAAATTGGAGCCAGGCATGCTAGATAGGACAGTCCTCAATAACAAAGACTTATCTTGCATCCTGCAAGTCTTTCCAATGTCTCACTGGACTTTTCTGTAGATGGAAAATTCCTGTTTATAATTATCTAAATTAGAACCCAACCCTAATTTACTTATAGACACAAAGTTTCCTACACATTTTAATAACTACTAAATTTTCAAAGACTGCAATTTCCTTGAATGTAAACTGAGGAAGGATTATACTATGTTTCACTTGAAATTATATTACAGTTGCTCACCATTTTGTAAAATCATGTCACCAAATCATGGTGTTTAATACAACATACCTGCATCCATCTGCATTTGCAGCTGTTACATTTATGGTTATTCCATATGTGCCTATGCATACTTATTTAGTCATTATTTCAAATTTTCAAATATAAAGAACTTTCGCCAATAAAAAAAAAGAAGTTGTGGTACATATATACAATGGAATATTATTCAGCCATAAAAATGAATGAATTTGAGTCAGTTCTAGTGAGGTGGAATAACCTAGAGTCTGTTATACAGAATGAAGTAAGTCAGAAAGAGAAAAACAAATGCCATATAATAATGCATCTATATGGACTCTAGAAAAGTGGTACTGATGAAACTATTTGCAGGGTAGATATAGAGAACAAACATGAACATAGGAGGGGAAGGAGAAAGTGAGATGAATTGAGAAAGTAGCATTGAAATATATATATAAGCATATGTACAGCAAATAACTAATAGGAAGTTGTTATATAATATGGGGAGCTCAAACTGGTGCTCTGTGACAGCCTAGAGGGTGGGATGGGGTGGGAGTTAGCAGGGAAGTTCAAGACGGAGGGGATATATGTATACCTATGGTACCGTTATGGCAGAAAGTGAAGAGGAACTAAAAAGCCTCTTGATGAAAGTAAAAGAGGAGAGTGAAAAAGTTGGCTTAAAGCTCAACATTCAGAAAATGAAGATCATGGCATCCGGTCCCATCACTTCATGGGAAATACATGGGGAAACAGTGGAAACAGTGTCAAGACTATTTTTGGGGGCTCCAAAATCACTGCAGATGGTGACTGCAGCCGTGAAATTAAAAGACGCTTACTCCTTGGAAGGAAAGTTATGACCAACCTAGATAGCATATTGAAAAGCAGAGACATTACTTTGCCGACTAAGGTCTGTCTAGTCAAGGCTATGGT
>SJYF01000047.1:6090745-6102747 GCA_006410515.1 Procapra przewalskii
TTATGTGAAGCACCTGATTTTGATAAGGTCAGGACTGCTGACCCCCGCGTGACTCTGTATTCATCCCTATGTGTAACAAAAGGTATATAAGCAAACCCCAAAATAAAGAAATTGTATCAGTTCCGGATCAGTCCGGATCAGTTCTGGAAAGACTGATTCCCTCATGTCGTTCCTTTCTGCTCCCCAATTTTCTGGCTGAATTCCCATCTGGAATGTGGGTGCCCGCCATAAAGATGGTGCAAATTCCTTGTCCAGAATTTTATTGGTACCCCACGTAAGCCAAGTTATTCAGCCCCTTTCTCTCTCTCTCTTACTATTTTCTGGCTGAGTTCCCATCTGGTACATAGGACCCACCAAGCCTACTAACTTTGCCTGGGCTTCTAAGATCAGACCGGGGGGGCCTCAGTGCCTCCTCTCCCTTGGGAGAACGGGAAGACGCCTGCGGCCTATGTAGGTGGTGATTGGTACCCTGTGTTAACCAAGTTATTCGGCCTCTTTTTCTCTGCCAAATTCTTAGTCTCTCTCTATCTGTAATTAGATAAGTTTTTCCTAGGACACCTACTCCATCTCCACTTTCGAATCACCCTGGATCCACCGGGGCTGGACCCTGGCAAATCCTACAGGAAATTAACTCTGAATATTCATTGGAAGGACTGATGCAGAAGCTCCAATACTTTGGCCACATGATGCAAAGAGCCATCTTTACTGGAAAAGACCCTGACCTGGGAAAGATTGAAGGCTGGAGGAGAAGGGGACAATAGAGAATGAGATGGTTGGATGGCATCACTGATTCAATGGGCATGAGTTTGCACAAACTCCAGGAGACAGTGAAGGACAGGGAAGCCTGGCGTGCTGCAGTCCATGGGGTCACAATGAATCAGACTTGACTGAGCAACTGCACAACGACAATGAAAAATAACCTCAAAATTCTATCCCATCATGTAAAATAATTAACTCAAAATTATCATAGACCTTAATATAAAAGCCAGGAAAATTATAAAATTTCTTAAAGCATAGATGAAAACCTTTGAGATTTTGGATTAAGTAAAGACTTAACTACAAAAGCTAAATTCATTTTAAAAATTATAGTGCTTTATCAACTTTAAGAATATCTACTCTCTGAAAGACACTGTTAAGAAAACAAAGAGGGATTTCCCTTGTGGCACTGTGGATAGGAATCTGCCTGCCAATTCAGGGGACACAGTTTCATCCCTGAATAGGGAGGATTCCATAGGCCACGGAAAAACTACACCCATGTGCCACAACTACTGAGCCTGTGCTCTAGCATCCATAAGACACAACGACCAAGTGCATGCTCTACAACAAGAGTAGCCACCACAAAGAGAAGCCCACACATCACAATGAAGAGCATCACCAAGTTGCGGCAACTAGAGAAAGACCCGAAACAAACATAAATTAATAAATAAAAATGAAGTAAAAGAAAACAAAGAATCTAGATTGAGAAAATATACATCTGATTAAGTTCTTGTATCCAGAATATACATTGAAAAAAATGCAGAAAGCAAACCGACACAAATAGGGGAAACGTTTGAACACATACACTGTCAATGTAGATGTGCTGATCACAAATGCTCATTTGCAAAGGTCTTCAACGTCATTGGTGAAATACAAAGAAAAACCACAATGAGACACTATATATACTTTTTAGAATGTATACAGTTAAGACAAAATGCAATAGTGAGAACATGGAGCAAATAAAACTCTCAAGCACTACTACTGGCAATGTAAAATGGTACAACCACTTTTGGAAACAGTTTGGTAGTTTTACTTTCTTAGGTTAAATATACATCTGGCACATACCTAGTCATTCTACTTCTAGCTATATGTCTATAAATAGACAAAAGCATATGTTACTACAAAGACTTATATATGAATGTTAATAACATTCTTATTTATAAGAACCAAAACCTGGATATAACACAAATGAATCATGAGTTATAGTACATTCATAAAAGGGACCATTATTCTGTAATAAATAGAACTAACTAAAGATGCATGCAGCTATATGGATGATTCTGAAAACAATACTAAGTTGTTTTCAATACTACTAATACAAAAGGCACAAAAACTCACATTTATATAAAATGGCAGCAAGCTGATGAATGGTTGTCTCCATCCCTCAGGAGCTGAGTGGGATGGAGGGAATTACCAAAAAACACAAGGAAATTTTGCAGTAACAGATGTGCTCATTATCTTGATAACAGTGATAGCTTCATGAAATTTCTATGTCAAAACTTAATAAATGGTATATTTAAATATGTTCAATCTATTGTATACCAATTATACCTCAATCAAAGTGAAAAAAAAGTAGTCATGGAGGTAAAAATCACATTGCTGCGTGTTTATATATAGTCATTTTACATACAAACAAGGGCAGAATATGTAAAATCACCCCATCATCAGGCTTTTCCCTCTATTAAATAAAGAAAAGTAATATCATTTCCTCTTCCTAATGCTTTTCCACTTCTGCTATTCATCCAGTATCAAAACTCAGGTGAAAAGTAAAATGGTAAATTCCACAATATGGGGCAAATCCACAGGTAAGAAGTCTTCCAATTACAATATCAAAACGAATAGGTCGAAATTGAAACTATCTCAATACCTCTGGTTCATTTTGTTCTCTTAGCTTCTTTTCCCTTACTAGATAAAATGATGCAAAAACTTAAAATCTCTTGATCTATGAGAACAAATTCTAATCCAAAGTGGAAAAATAAAAAACGTTGGCCCCTTTAAATGCTGCAGACCACATCCGTAAACAGAGCAGCACTAGAACTTGTGAAATGCAGCATGGAACAACTGTTCCACCAGACTCTTAAATCTGGAAAATGTACACAGGCTGAATAATAAAGTCCTTTCACTCCCCAAGTAACGTGATTAAAGCTTTCTTCTTTACTAAAATGCAAACTACTAAAAATCTTATGAACAGATTTCTCCAGGGGAAGCCAGAGTACAGGACAGGTGATTTAAATGGGTATCACAGTCATCTGCTTAGTATTTGCAAAGGCTGTAATATCTGTCATAAAAATGAACACATTCTCTTAAGTACATTTTAAAAGATGAGATTCACCTTTTTACAAAGTATACACAATATTGATTTACATTATCAAGTGTTTTTGAACTCTACAACTCTAGATATGTATGAGTAAAAACGCATACATGGAATTTTCATTTTAACAATAAAGTTTCCCCAAGGCAACAGAGTTCAGAAAAAAAGACAAGGTGTAGAAAGCCCCTTCTTTTCACGGGCTGCATTCCTTTTCTAAGCAAGTCAGCCATCCCTTGAAGTAAAGAAAGCAACACAAATTTATAGACTAATCATGGCATTGTGGAAGATGAAACAAACAGAAACTCATACCTGCTGGAGCAGTGTGTCCTAACCTTTCTGCACCACAGCACTATATTTGTAGGGCACAGTGTGGAAAGCTGATGCTGATTATGGCTGGAGGGAATTCTATACATTTCAGCCTCCTCAGACTCTAACAGATCATGTAAACAGTTCCAGATACCAAAATCTCAGACATATCCATGTACCCACTGTGTGCTGTGACACTGGAAAGCTCTGTGCCAGAGGATGTTCATGCTCATATACCACAAGGAAAATGGTATGAAAAGAACTACTGAATTGTCTATATCCTACATTTTAGGGTTAGTTTAAATCTCGATTTGTTCTCATTAGGCTTCCCTAAATACTTGTGATACTGTTTCTTCCAACAGATCTCATTTTTATGAAGAATTATATCCTTGGAGAGGCATGATGAATTTTTGAAAGTTCTAACCCAAATGCATTGTTTCCTATTAGAAATTTTATCAGAAACGTATATTTTGTGATTAAGGTCAAGACCCCTAATAAAATTCCACAGTTACCTAACAAAATTCTATGGTTATCAAATTAAACAGCAACTTTAATTCATATATATTTATATAAAAGACTTAGTATCACTGTATTATCTTTGTTAAAAGAGTTGTAGTTAAATAAGACAGCATGTAATTAATACCACAAAATGATATGTAAGGCTTATGAGTCTCTATGATTCCTCTTATTTTTAATATTAGAAATTCCGTAGGTCTTCAACTTTGGGGCTTCCCTGGGGCTCAGAGGTTAATGGGTCTGCCTGGAACACGAGAGACCCAGGTTCGATCCCTGGGTAGGGAAGATCCCCTGGAGGAGGAAATGGCAACCCACTCCAGAGAATCCCATGGAGGGAGGAGCCTGGTAGGCTACAGTCCATGGGGTCACAAAGAGTAGGACACAACTGAGCGACTTCACTTCACTTCTGCTTGGGAAGCAAAATGTAACAGTTATCATAGTTACCCTTTTGCCTGAAAAGCATAAACAAAAAATATATATAAACAAAGGTTTTCAAAACATGTATCATCAGTGATTCCAGAGATATGCTAAACAGATGAAAGAATCTCTTTGATTGTACTAGCTTACTGCCTTCTGAAGAGCATGGCAATGATCATAGTACAAGGAAGAAGAAACCATACAGGGACGAGGCAGGGCACAATGCTGTCCCTCAGTAGGGCAGTCGGATTTGGAACTCTGGAGTGGCCATAGCAGTTAGAATTCACTGGTAGAGTACCAAATGCAGAAAAGATGCTGATCTCCAGAGGGTCACTATACACGTGAACACACAGGGAAAATCTACCTAAAAACATGCAAGGAACAAAATCCCTAGTCACTGTAGAAAGCTTATAATTCAGGAGGCAGAAGTAAAGAGCTCAAAAGAATCATGCTACACAATTGAAATAAAATTCCCTCTATATAAACCACTCCCCTATTCCCACCTAACTAAATTTAAGCTAATCCCAAAAGATCAAAATGTTTCCAAGTAACTTAATTGCATCCCACAACTTAAATATATTTAAGGGTATTTATAGGAATATGTATGTGAGAGTTGGACTGTGAAGAAAGCTGAGCACTGAAGAATTGATGCTTTTGAACTGTAGTGTTGGAGAAGATTCTTGAGAGTCCCTTGGACTGCAAGGAGATCCAACCAGTCCATTCTAAAGGAGATCAGCCCTGGGATTTCTTTGGAAGGAATGATGCTAAAGCTGAAACTCCAGTACTTTGGCCACCTCATGCCAAGAGTTGACTCATTGGAAAAGACTAATGATGGGAGGGATTGGGGGCAGGAGGAGAAGGGGACGACAGAGGATGAGACGGCTGGATGGCATCACTGACTCGATGGACTTAAGTCTGAGTGAACTCCAGGAGTTGGTGATAGACAGGGAGGCCTGGCGTGCTGCGATTCATGGGGTCGCAAAGAGTCAGACACAACTAAGCGACTGAACTGAACTGATAAGAATACAAAAATATGCAGTACCTAAGAATGCAAAATCCACAGTCTAACATCCAACAAAAATATCCCAGGCATGAAAAATAAGCCCAGTTTATAAAAGAACATCATCAAAATTAAGAACTTCTTCAAAAACACTGCTACAAAATGAAAAATTAGGCAACGACTATGAAAAACAAAGACTGTTAAAAACAGTTGTAGGTTGTATATCTGATAAACTATTTCCATCTAGAATATATGACTCTTAAAACAATAACACAATTTAAAAATGGGCAAAATATTTAAACCTATATTTTACCAAGTAGATACCAAATCACAAATACCTAAGTGAAAAGATGCTCAACATAAATAGTAATTACGAAAATGTGACAAGCCACAATGATATAGCAGTGCACACCTGCTAGAATAATATTTTTTTAAGTGCTTATCCTAAGAGTTAGTGGGAATTTGAAGAAACTGAAATTCTCAAACGTTGTGGAATAAAAAATGATAAAAACAAATTGTAAAATATTTTTAGCAATTTCTTAAAAAGTGAAACACACAACATATATAAATATATATATCCACTTTAAGGTACTTACTCAGGGACTTTCCTGGTGGTCTGGCTGAGACAATGCAGGGAATGTGGGTTCATCTCTGCTCAGGGAAGAGTCCACTTGCTGTAGGGTAACTAAGCCCATGTGTCCAAACTACTGAGCCCATGTTCCACAATAGGAGAAGCCATTAAAATGAGAAGCCCACACACCACAGCTAGAGAGTATCCCCCACAGCCAAAACTACATAAATAAAAATTTAAGGTACTTACTCAGGATAAATGAAAGCATCTGTTCACAAAAAAGACTTAAGAATGTTTATAGCACCTCTATTTACAACTCTCCCAAAACTAGAAATAAACCAAATATCCAACAAAGGTAAATGAACAAATTCTGATAAATCCATGTAATGAAATACTATCTCCCTATAAAAAGGAATTGGCTATATGCACAAGACAGTGTGAGTCACAAATTATGAGACAAAGTATTAAAGTAAACCAAATAAAGCATATACTCTATGATTTCATTTACATAAAATTCTAGAAATTCTATCTATAGTGATAGAATAAATTAAAATGTTTGTCTGGGCATGGGGAAGTGCAGTGATGAATTAGAGGGGCTGATTACAAACGGGCACAAGAGAACTTTTGTGATGTAGTATTCATTATCCTGATTGTGGTGACTGTTTCATGGATGTTTAAATAAAACAACTTAAAATGTACAGTCTGCATAAGTGCTGTTATTTTTATGTCAATTAATCTTCAGACATCTCATCAAAACATTTTTAATCCAGCAACTAAAAAACATCTACCACAGGATTTTGGATATTGCTGCTTTAAGGATTACATTAAAATAAAAATATTAATATCTTCCATACCTTCTCTAATTCCTTCCAAGGCTGATGAGTGATACATCTTGCTGAATTTCAGAGAAGAAAATCACATGCTGGATCACAGCTCCTTCAAGATTCTCTCTTCTCAGATCTGTTTCCTGAGACAGCATTTATTCATTCCTTCTGGTCTTCCCTCCTCTGTGCAGCCAGAGATTTGGACTATTTCCTAAAAAACATTTGTATTCAGAATACATGAGTAGCCTATATTATTTGGAAAAATCTTTCCGTTCATTTAGCAAATGGGCTTCCCTGGTGGCTCAGCAGTAAAGAATCTACCTGCTAATCAGGAGACATGGGTTTGATCCCTGGGTCAGAAAGACCCACTGTAGTAGGAAATGGCAACCTACTTCAGTATTCTTGCCCAGAAAATACCATAAACAGAGGATCCTGGTGGGCTACACAGTCCATGGGGTTCCAAAAGTCGGACACGACTCAGCAACTAAACAACTGAACAGATACTTGAGGGAGCTTACTGTGTGCCAGACGTTATTCCCAGCACCATGAAAAATACACAGTCAACAAGAGGTCCTGCACTTTTCCCATCATGAGTCTGACAGTCTAGTGGAAGCACGGTTGACTAAATTATTGGACCCAGTACTTTACCACTCATTGTTTCTATTTCCTTTGCCCCTATCTCTTATTCTTAAAAAGAAACAGCAATCCTTCAGGCTGTCACTTCTCAATTCCCCCCACTAGATTCTCCCCCTCTTGCACTGGTGAATGCTGGTAATAGAACAGTTGTTCTAAAACCTGTGTGAAACCAGTTCACAGGACAGTCTTGTTCAACACGTTTGATGATATCCACACCTAGTGTTTTGATTTAGCTAATCTGGGGTGAAGCAAAGAATTTGCAGTTTAACAAGTTCTCAGAGGATTCTAATGCTGCCAATCATGAAACCGCACCTTGAGAACCACTGTGTTAGATGCTAAAAGGAATTTATGGAATTTAAGGAAAGGCCGACTTACAGGAAAAAGACTTACACCACTCTTAGAACTGGTGCTGTGTTAACCAGAAATGGTAACAGTAGGCATCCTAGCCTTGTTTCTAATGCAGAGTTTTCTGTTTTTCACTGTTGAGTATGATGTTAATTGTGGCTTATCATGTAGGACCTTTATTACATAGAGCAACTTTTCTATTTCTAATTGCTTTTTTAAAAATTGAGATGCAATTGACATATAGTTTCAGTTGTATAATACAATTCCTTGTTTGTATATATTGCAATATGATCACCACTGTTCAGTGCAGTCACTCAGTCACGTCCAACTCTTTGTGACCCTATGGACTGCAGCACGCTAGGCCTCCCTGTCTATCACCAACTCCCGGAGTCTACTCAAACTTATGTCCATTGAGTCAGTGCCTCATCCTCTGTCATCCTCTTCTCCTCCTGCCTTCAATCTTTCCCAGCATCAGGGTCTTTTCAAATGAGTCAGTTCTTCACATCAGGTGGCCAAAGAACTGGAGTTTCAACTTCAACATCAGTCCTTCCAATGAATATTCAGGACTGATTTCCTTTAGGATGGACTGGTTGGATCTCCTTGCAGTCCAAGGGACTCTCAAGAATCTTCTCCAACATCACAGTTCAGAAGCATCACAGTAGGTCTAGTTAATATCCATTACCAGACATAGTTACAAATTCTATGTGTGTGATAAAAACTTTCAAGATTAAAACTCTTATTAACTTTCAAATATACAATATTAATAACTTTAGTTACCATGCTATGCTTACATCCCCATGACTTATGCCGGGCTGCATCCCACAGGTTTTCAAGGCTTGTGCTTGCCTAGCCTCAAGACCAAAGAGTTCAGAGTCTGCCACACAGACACCAGTGGCTTAGTGGATGGAGGAGTTTGCATGTCTGAAGAAAGGTCGCAGAGTGACCCCCCCCCACCATGGTGTGTGTGACAGACAGTGGCAGTGGCAGTCTTTGCTAGGAGGGGGAGGAAAGACTACCAGTTATAGGGGAGTAGACATCAAGTGAGCTCATTAGTTACCAGGGAAACCAGTAGAGGGGCAATCCTTCAATATCCCTTTGAGTTGAGGCCTGGAGCAAATATGTAGGAAGATCAGTCAAGTGAGTAGGGTGTAAGTGAAACAGGCACTGGTCTAGGAGGGTATGTACAGAGAGCAAGAGAACAGCCATTTTGAGTGGCCTGACTAAACAATTTATTTTGTAACTGGAAGTTTGTACCTTTTGACTATCTTTACCCTTATTGCCCACTCCCTGGTTATAGCAACCACCAATCTGTTCTCTGTATCAATAAGTTTGTTTTTGGTGTTTTTGTTCTTTCTTTTTTGGCTGTTGTTTCTAGATTCCTCATATAACAATAATGAATCATACATTATTTGATTCTTTGTGTGAGAATTATTTTACTTAGTATAATGCTCGCAAGTTGCTCCATGTTATTGCAAAAGGCAAGATTTCCTTCTTTTTTGTGGCTGTCAGTATTCCATTGTACAAATATACACATTTCCTTTATCCATATATACATCAGTGGACACGTGGGCTGTTTCCATATCTTGGCTATTGTAAATAATACTGCAATGAACATGGAGGTGCCTATACTTTAGTTAGTGCTTTAATTTTCATTGGATAAATACCCAGAGTAAATTGGTGGCTTATAGGGTAGTTCTATTTTTAATTTTTTGGAAAGCCCCTGTAGTGTTTTCCTTAATGGCTATACCAATTTACAGTTCCATCAACAGTGCACAAAGGCGCCATAGCAATCCACATCCTCACCAACATTTGTTATTTTGTCTTTTTGATAATAGCCATTCTAATGGATTTAATTTTCATTCACTGATGACTGGTGATGTCAAACAGCTTTTCATGTACCTGTTGGTCATCTGTATGTGTTCTTTGGGGAAAAAAAGATTATTAAAATTCTCTTATTTTTTAATCAAATTTTTGTGGGTTTTTATTTTTGCTATTGAATTGTATGTTATTTCTATATTTTGGATATTAACCTATCAGATATATTTCTATCAAAAGTCTCTACAGGAAAATCTAGATTTTCACTATCAAGTGCTCCAAATACTTCCACCCTCTACCTGCTATCTAATTCCAAGCCACTTCCACATTTTTAATTTTTTTCTGACACCAGCACTTTTCCACTTCCCAGTATCAAAAGCTCTGTTTCCCAAGGGTTGTCGTAAGAAAGTGCCACAAATTGGGTACCTTAAAGCAACAGAAATGTATTCTGTTGCAGTCTTGAAGGTTGGTTCAAAATAATGAGGTCTGCAGAGCCATGCTTGTTTCTTCTGAAACTCTGGATAGAACCCATTCTTGCCCCTTCCTAGCAGCCAGTGGTGGCCACACCCCTTGCTGTTCCTGAGCTTGTAGCTGTGTCAGGACAGTTTCTTCTTCTGTCATCATATGGCATTCTCCCAGAGTCCCTGTTTCCAAATTTCTCTCTACTTATTCAAATGTCAGTCATACTGAATGCCAGTCATATTGGTAAATACTAATGACCTCATGGTAACTTGACTGCATCTGCAAATACCCTACTTACAAAGAAGGTCATATTTCCAGGGACCAGGTGTTTTAACTTAAACATGTATTTTGAACATCATTCAACACATAAGACCAAGCCAATCCCAGAATCCAAAGTGAGCCCAGTATTCCAGCCATCTTGAAAAGTAGCCTATATGAATGATTTCATAATCAAGTTTTCTCTTTCCTTTTTATTTATCACCTCCAGTAAGGATTTGTTGGCACTGTAACTTTGAGTCTTTTACCATGCATATGAGAGAGTTTTCTCTTTTTCCTCTGAATTTGTTAACATCCGTTTCATTCAAAAGGGAAGAATTACCAGACTGGCTTTCTTCCCAGGATTTATAGTCATGTATCAATTAGACAGTATCACTTTTTTTTCTGTATGGCTCAATGCAGAAAGGGATAACATTCCAGAGAAACTACTGAATGATATTTCATAAGAGGTGAAGGAAGCCCCTTATTTGGACTGGGATGCATTTTGAAAAACTTGGGGGTCAGGCTAAGAGAAACAGGGATAGACTGTGGATGGGTTGCGGCTTCTGAGTTGAGATCAAGAGAAGTGGTGATAAACTAAGGATTGAGTACTATCATGTGATAGAGGTAGTTTAGCAATTTGGAATCCCTAGTAATAGACCCAATGGACATGAGTTTGAGCAAACTCCAGGAGACAGTGAAGGACAGGGGAGTCTGGTGTGCTGCAGCCTATGTGGTCACAAAGAATCACACATGACTTAGTGACTGAACGGCAACAGGCACAGGCACTGCTAAGTTGCTTCAGTCGTGTCCAACTCTGTGCAACCCTGTGGACTGCAGCCTACCAGGCTCCTCCATCCATGGGATTTTCCAGGCAAGAGTGCTGGAGTGGGACCAAACGGCAACAGGCATAGGCACAGACAGGCACAAAAATGTAGGTGTGGGACCATCATTAATAATAGAGCAGTCATCACTCAAAGAAGGGGTGGTTTTAGCATTCTCCAGCTGCAGCTTATCTTGCCTTTAGGACAAACAATGTTTCCAGTTAACTTCACAGCTGGCTTTATCTGTGCCTGTCCTCTCAAACTGATTAATTAGAGGGCTGCTTCTCTTCTTTACAGTCCAAGTTGTTTTTACTGTTTTTCAGCCTGGTGTGTTGTTCTTTACTCTTTCATGACTAAAATTTTACATGGTGTGGACTGTTGTCAAGTACCCTTACTTCATGTTGTCTGAAAATCACTGCAATTGTTCTTCATAAACCCTGCTCCTTTAAAAAAGGACAGTTAAGAAATGTCATACTTTCCCATAATTAATTTAAGTGAAGAAATTATTTGAAGTCAGAACAAGCATATGAAGTGGAAATTTAGAAACACTCATTCATCACAGGATGAGGTTGATAGGGATGCAACAGGATATGATCAGCTACCAATTTTGGTTGCTAAATGGAAAAATAAACTGAAATGGAAAAGCTAGCTGTTTTTCTGATGCTTATACATAATTTTTCATTAATATACAAGATTATACAAATGAGAGTTGTTTGGAAAATAATTTAATCACTCAAATACTTTATTTTTACACAGTCTGTGTTTTCCTCAGAAGTAGGAAAATGAATGTTATTCTATATATTTCTGGAATTTTAAAGCAAAATGAGTATCAAAAATGATCATTTATAGAAGAATAGGAAGGAGATAGATGCAGATTATTTTACAATTTTTGTGACTCATAACATCTAAGATGTAATTTGACATTGTAATGCCCATTTTAAGAACAAAGCAGTATAATACATTA
>SJYF01000047.1:6147290-6159545 GCA_006410515.1 Procapra przewalskii
GGACTCTCAAGAGTCTTCTCCAACACCACAATTCAAAAGCATCAATTCTTTGGTGCTCAGCCTTCTTCACAGTCCAACTCTCACATCCATACATGACTACTGGAAAAACTATAGCCTTCACTAGACGGACCTTGGTCAGCAAAGTAATGTCACTGCTTTTGAATATGCTATCTACGTTGGTCATAACTTTTCTTCCAGGAGTAAGTGTCTTTTAATTTTATGGCTGCAGTCACCATGTGCAGTGTTTTTAGAGCCCAAAATATAAAGTCTGAAACTGTTTCCACTGTTTACTCATCTATTTCCCATGAAATGGTGGGACCGGGTGCCATGATCTTCGTTTTCTGAATGTTGAGCTTTAAGCCAACTTTTTCATTCTCCTCTTTCACTTTCAAGAGGCTTTTTAGTTCCTCTTCACTTTAAGCCATAAGGGTGGTGTTATCTGCATATCTGAGGTTATTGATATTTCTCTCGGCAATCTTGATTCCAGCTTGTACTTCATCCAGTCCAGCATTTCTCATGATGTACTCTGCATAGTTAAATAAGCAGGGTGACAATATACAGCCTTGACGTACTCCTTTTCCTATTTGGAACCAGTCTGTTGTTCCATGTCCAGTTCTAACTGTTGCTTCCTGACCTGCATACAGATTTCTCAAGAGGTAGGTTAGGTGGTCTGGTATTCCCATCTCTCTCAGAATTTTCCACAGTTTATTGTGATCCACACAGTCAAAGGGGTATAGTCAATAAAGCAGAATGTTTTTCTAGAACTCTCTTGCTTTTTCCATGATCCAGTGGATGTTGGCAATTTGATCTCTGGTTCCTCTGCCTTTTCTAAAACCAGCTTGAACATTTGTAAGTTCATGGTTCACGTATTGCTGAAGCCTGGCTTGGAGAATTTTGAGCATTACTTTACTAGTATGTGAGATGAGTGCAATTGTGTGGTAGTGTGAGCATTCTCTGGCATTGCCTTTCTTTGCGATTGGAATGAAAATTGACCTTTTCCAGTCCTTTGGTCACTGCTGAGTTTTCCAAATTTGCTGGCATATTAGGTGCAGCACTTCCACAGCATCATCTTTCAGGATTTGAAATAGCTCAACTGGAATTCCATCACCTCCACTAGCTTTGTTTGTAGTGATGCTTTCTAAGGCCCACTTGACTTCACATTCCAGGATGTCTGGCTCTAGGTGAGTGATCACACCATTTTGGTTATCTGTGTTATGAAGATCTTTTTTGTACAGTTCTTCTGTGTACTTAGCACCTCTTCTTAATATCTTCTGCTTCTGTTAGGTCCATACAGTTTCTGTTCTTTATTAAGCCCACCTTTGCCTGAAATGTTTCCTTGGCATCTCTAATTTTCTTGAAGAGATCTTTAGTCTTTCCCATTCTATTGGTTTCCTCTATTTCTTTGCATTGATCGATGAAGAAGACTTTCTGATCTCTCCTTGCTATTCTTTGGAACTCTGCATTCAAATGGGCATATCTTTCCTTTTCTCCTTTGCTTTTCACTTCTCTTCTTTTCATTGCTATTTGTAAGGCCTACTCAGACTGCCATTTTGCCTTTTTGCATTTCTTTTTTCTTGGGAATGTTCTTGGTCCCTGTCTCCTATACATTGTAACAAACCTCTGTCCATAGTTCATCAGACACTCTATCAGATCTAAGCCCTAAAACTATTGTTACTTCTACCATATAATCGTAAGGGATTTGATTTAGGTCATACCTGAATGGTCTAGTGGTTTCCCCTACTTTTTTCAATTAAGTCTGAATTTGGCAATAACGAGTTTATGGTCTGAGCCACAGTCAGCTCCCAGTCTTGTTTTTGTAGAGCGTCCCCATCTTTGGCTGTAAAGAATATAATCAATCTGATTTCGGTGTTGACCCTCTGGTGATGTCCATGTATAGAGTCTTCTCTTGTGTTGTTGGAAGAGGGTCTTTTCTATGACCAGTTCATCCTCTTGGCAAAACTCTATTAGCCTGGCCCTGCTTTATTCTGTACTCTAAGGCCAAATTTGCCTGTTACTCCAAGTGTTTCTTGACTTCCTACTTTTGCATTCCAGTCCTCTATAATGAAGAGGATATATTTTGGGGGTGTTAGTTATAAAAGGTGTCGTAGGTCTTCATAGAACCATTCAACTTCAGCTTCTTTAGCATTACTGTTCAGGGCATAAACTTGGGTTACCGTGATATTGAATGGCTTGCCTTGGAAACGAACAGAGATCATTCTGTTGTTTTTGAGATTGTACGCAAGTACTGCATTTGGGACTCTTTCGTTGATTATGATGGCTACTCCATTTCTTCTAAGGGATTCCTTCCCACAATAGTAGATACAATGGTCATCTGAGCTAAATTCACCCGTTCCAGTCCATTTTAGTTTGGTGATTTTAAAATGTTGATGTTCACTCTTGCCATCTGTTTGACCACTTCCAATTTGCCTTGATTCATGGACCTATCATTCTAGGTTCCTATGAAATATTGTTCTTTGCAGCATCAGACTTTGCTTCTATCACCAGTCACATCCGCAATTGTGTGTTCTTTTTGCTTTGCCTCCGTCTCTTCATTCTTTCTGAAGTTATTTCTCCACTGATCTCCTATAGCATAATGGGCACCTACTGACCTGGGAGTTCATCATTCAGTTCCTATTTTTTTGCCTTTTCATACTGTTCATGGGATTCTCAAGGCAAGAATACTGAAGTGGTTTGCAATTGCCTTCTCCAGTGAACCAAATTTTGTCAGAACTCTCCACCTTGGCCCATCTATCTTGGGTGGCCCTACAGGGCATGGCTCATAGTCTCACTGATTTAGACAAGGCTGTGGTCCATATGATCAGATTGGTTAGTTGTCTGTGATTGTGGTTTTCATTCTGTCTGCCGTCTGATGGAGGAATCTCTATATACTGAATCATAAAGAAAAATTATTAGATAGTACTAGCTAAGATAATGACTAAAAAGAAGCAAAGCCAATCTAGACAGTCAACAATTTGTATTAATCCTTCTTATAAAAGAGAAATAGTCCACTTCTGGAGCCTGTAGAGACCACCTCCATATTCCAGAGCTAAGGCACAGTATAGTCATACTGTAGAA
Source organism: Procapra przewalskii (assembly GCA_006410515.1). Taxonomy (NCBI): domain Eukaryota; kingdom Metazoa; phylum Chordata; class Mammalia; order Artiodactyla; family Bovidae; genus Procapra; species Procapra przewalskii. The sequence goes on from SJYF01000047.1 coordinate 6,150,366, forward strand.
AAAAAAACTACACTGGACACGTGTTTAAAACAGCAAGAAAGACCTTATTCAAATTAACTGCAATGGAGATCAGGATTTTGCAGTGGGGCAGAGGAAAAGAACTAAATCAGAAAACTTTTTATTCTTAAACACTAGGGAGAGGTATAAGCTAGTAGAAAAGAATTAGAGGATTTTAAGGAAGTTGGTCAAAATAATTAGGTCTTCTGTGTGTGCAATCTGGCACTTATCAAAGTCGGGCTCTTACCCTCCTTCAGAGATTGGAAGACAGGGGCCCTATCTTTCTTGATGATTACATTTCAAAGGGAGGGCTCCCAAGGACTCCAAAAAAAAGTCTTGGCTTGTAAAACTGTCAAGAGCCTGAAAAAAGATTTACAGTTCAAAGAAGCAGAGATAGAATTTACAATGGAAAGTTTTCTTAGGTAAATGTTCCCAGAAAAAGAGGTCAGGGTCCTATAGTTACGAAGTCTGTCTAAAATTTAGTGTAGCTGAGTGGAATACTGAGTATCTTGGTCAAAACATTTAGGGAGACTACAGAGTCAGAACAGTAACACTAGAGAACAGCTGGAAAATTTAGGACCTATTTCTTGGTAAAAACATGCCCCCTGGTGCTCTTCGTGTACAAAAATACGTTCAAGTTGCCTCAAATTCTTCATTTTGCTCTTTATATTTACTGAAGTCACATCAGTAAACATCCACTTGATCAAGTATTCTTTAAAAATCAAAATATTTTCAGGTTGGTTATCCATAAAAAATGAACAGTTCTGAGTGCCTGTTCTTCAATATGAACAGAAAATTTTAAATAAGCTTTTAAAATGTTGGTTGGAGGCAATATAGAGACTCCAAAACCTTGTAGAAATTCTGACTTTACTATCTATTAGCTAACTAACCTCGTGCAAGTTTTTAATACTATATTCTTTGTTTATTCATCTGCAGGAAACAGATACACAGGGGTATTGGCATGTTTAAGGATATTAACATTATTAAGTGCTTAGAAGTATACCTGAAAGAGAAGCATTATTCAATTGAAGTTTTACAAATGGAAAATTTTTTTAAGTATCTTCCTAAAACTAGATAAATAAAAACTTTGGAAATGTGTTTCAAATTGGATTCAGATTCAGAATGAATTGCTGTTTTCAATTTGCTTTTGGAAACAGGTCCTATTTTTCTTTCAAATTTTCTGAACTTACACAATCAGAAAAAAAAATTGTTTAAATTGATCATATTCCTTATACACTGATATTGAATGCTTTACTTCTTTACCAAATAATTAACAAAAAAATGAACATGTATTAAAACAATATTTTCCACAGAAGCCGTTAACTTTACCTATGATCATCATTAAACAAGACATATTTGTGATCGAATGAACAATTTATGGTTAAGAAAGAAAGCTGTCTTCCTGTATTGCCCTTGCTAGAAGATGAAGTAATAAATTCTATTTCAGGCAAGTAAATGATGTAGCAGCCAAACACAATACTTCACTATAAGTAGTACAAATAATGACAACTTGAAATTATATGAAAACTTATTGCAGGAAATGTGGAAAAGAAGAACTATATAGTAAAGTGGTATTAAATGTCTTAAAAGTTGTATAAATAAATGGTATTATATACCACACCAGATAAGAACCAGATATACTGTTTGTTAAACATTTTAGGGGAGTTTAATTTGAACTTGCTTGTCAAATAGCCTCTTATATTGAGGAAGTCTACATTTGTGCTTTATTTTCACTTAGAAATAAGAGAATTTGGGTTTGTTTTCTTCCCTGAGACATTATCAAAGTTAACCATAGTATTACAAAAGAACTATTGGCGATCCTTTTGTAGTTCATAAGCGTGATGATTGGGTGTTCACGCTACTGCGTGATATGTGCCTCCCTGCAAACCTTGTTACGACACCGGCACATTACCCGTCTGACGTGAGGAAAAAAAAAAAAAAAAAAGAACTATTGGCTTTAGTTGACTTTGTTATTTCTCTAAGTGATAAACACAAATAAGTTTGCATTCTGATTATAGATGTATTTGTTTCTGTTTTATTCTCAAAAAAGCTTTTGAATTTCATAAGACCATGAAGGAATATTTTTCTCTATATGAAACATCAATTTATAATGATATATTAGCAATAGTTCTATTTTTTTGTTTTAAAGAACTACTTAATTGAAACATGTTGAACTGGTAATTATGTTAATAATATTGCCCAATGTTTGTGTAGTGCATTATGGTTTTGAAAAGTATGTTAATATCCACTGCCTATACCAACCTACAACACTTTGAGGCTGGTATTAATAGGGCCCTAAATTAGCTGATGTGTGTTCTGTGCTGTGCTCAGTCACTCAGTTGTGTCCACCTCTTAGCCACCCCAAGGAATGTGGCCCATCAGGCACTTTTGTCCATGCGATTTCCCAGGTAATAAAACTGGAGTGGACTGCCATTTCCTTTTCCAGGGAGTCTCTCTGAACCAAAGATTAAACCCATGTCTCTCTGACATTGGCAGGCAGATTCTTTACCACTGAGCCACCTGGAAAACCAAATTAGTTGATGAAGATATTAAAATGATAAATGTAAGTTATTCCATAAAATAATGATAACAGTAACTGATTCCAATAAAGAATTTAATCCTACATCTTAACTATTTTGTCTTCTCTGAGGGAAAAAAATAGAGTTAAAGTAAGATGTCAATGCTTTAAAGTAAGATGCCAATTCACCTCCCTGGTGGCTCAGATAGTGAAGAATCTGCCTGCAGTGCAGGAGACCCCGGTTCGATCCCTGGGTCAGGAAGATCCCCTGGGAAAGGAAATGGCTACCTACTCCAGTATTCTTGCCTGGAGAATTCCATGGACAGAGGAACCTTGTGGGCTATGGTCCATGGGGTCGCTAAGAGTCAGACATGTCTGAGCGACTATAATTTTCACTTTGAAGATGCCAACACAAAACATCTTTTTCTGGGATATCCTACAAATCCAGGAAATGTTCATTCTCCCAAACATACTAGTGAAAATAGTGATGATGTCTTTTTAAACGTATAGCTGGGAAAAAAAAAAAAAAGAATATAGCCTCAAGAGACCAGAACCAAAGCAAACACACAAATTACTGAAAAAAGCTACATCTGAGGGCATTTTCAGATTCTTGTTAACAAAGAGCATTTATTATAGGGGGGAAAAGTCTAATAGAAAATAAAATGGAGAAAACCCTTTAAGTGCATATTCCTGAAGAGGTTCACCTTTAGTGAAAAAGTAAGCTGATAAAATAATCCATCTCCTTCTATGGAGATAGCAACAAAATTTGGTAACCCCTGGTTTTGTTAAGAATAGAATGAAATAGAATATTCCTCCATGAGAATACGTATTCAAAAGTCAGACTACATGTCTAAATGGCATTTAAAGGCTTACTAGCCACATGTTTTAAAAACCCTAAATCAAGAAATTAATTAGTTTAAATCAACTATCTGATATGGGGAAAGCATCCAGATACCTAGCAAAAGCCAGTATTTTCATTCTAGGACTCATAGAATTACTACATAGAATGTTCTCCAAACCCTTTAAAATATCAAAAGAAAAAGAAGAATGGAACAAAGGCACCCTAAGATAGGGTAAAATAACCAACAACATACCAGGAAATTACCAGGAAGCCAGAGGAGGAGGAAAGGGAGCAGAGGAAGAAGAAGGTGGAGACATAATGAAAGAGAAAGTGAAGACTGACAGGTCTAACATACATCTAATTGGATTATTCTAAAGAACAAAGCAGAGTGAGGTAAGATATTTCAAAGAGGTAATGGCTTAAAATTTCCTGGAATTAATTTTTAAAAATATATAAATCGCCAGAATCAGAATGCACAATACATCCCATTCGAGATAAGTAAAAGTAAGTCCACAGTATCTTCAGAGAGTTGAAGGAAATAAAATGGAACAAATAATTGAATGCATTGTGAAATAATATTTTTTAAAGAATACATATTGCAAAAATTTAGCCAACATAATTCTAACTGAAGTATATATTTGAAAGAGAAAGAAAATCGTGCCAAAAAGGTCTGAGACAGAAAAACACAGTAAGAATAGAAAATGGAAAATATGATCATTAATTTAAATAAATATTTACAAAAAGACTAAAAATTCTATTTCCAGCAGTGATAGGGTGTCCTGACTGGTGTTTTTTCTGAAAACTATTAAAAATGCCAGAAAAGAACTTTCATAGACTTAAAAACGTATCAGTGAACTATGAAGAATCTTAGAGGCCAAAAATTAAATGAAAGAGGAATTTAGACTCTTAAGCAGAAGCCTATTTATATTATACAGAGTGAAGTAAGCCAGAAAGAAAAACACCAATACAGTATACTAACACATATACATGGAATTTAGAAAGATGGTAATGATAATCTTGTATGAGAGACAGCAAAAGAGACACAGATGTATAGAATGGACTTTTGGGCTCTTGAGGGAGAGGGAGAAGGTGGGATGATGTAGGAGAATGGCAGTGAATCATGTATACTATCATGTAAGAAACGAATCACCAGTCTATGTTCAATACAGGATACAGGATGCTTGGGGCTGGTACAGGGGGAGGATCCAGAGAGATGATATGGGGTGGGAGGTAGGAGAGGGGTTCAGGATTAGGAACTCATGTACACCTGTGTCAGATTCATCTCAATGTATGGCAAAACCAATACAGTACTGTAAAGTAAAATAAAGTAAAAATAAAAATTAAAAAAAATAAATGGTAAAATAAAAAGCACGGCCCAAAGCTAAGAATAGTTTTTACATTTTTAAAGAGTTATAAGAAAAACTAACAACAAGCAGATGAAGAATATATGACAGAAATTATGTAGCCTATCAGTATGCGGTCTATTAATTCTAAAATATTAGTTTGCCAAGCCCTGCTCTACAGTCTAGAACACAAGTAGAGTTCTAAATGTGGCTTTCCCCTTAAAGGAAACTACCTTATGTAATACCTTTGACTTGATATTTCATGGCCTTTCAAGGCCTTGTTGTTCAATGGCTAAGTCATGTCCCACTCTGCAACCCCATGAATCTCATCATACTAGGCCTCCCTGTCCTTCACTATCTCCTGGAGTTTGCTCAAACTCATGTCTATTGGGTCAATGATGCTATCTAATCACTCATCTTCTGCTGCCTTATTTTCTTTGCCTTCAATCTTCCCTAGCATCAGGGTCTTTTCCAGTGAGTTGGCTTTTTGCATTAGGTAGGAGAAGGCAATGGCACCTCACTCCAGTGCTCTTGCCTGGAAAATCCCATGGATGGAGGAGCCTGGAAGGCTGCAGTCCATGGGGTCGCTAAGAGTCGAACTCAACTAAGCAACTTCACTTTGACTTTTCACTTTCATGCATTGGAGGAGGAAATGGCAATCCACTCCAGTATACTTGCTTTGAGAATCCCAGAGATGGCAGAGCCTGGTGGGCTGCCATCTGGTCGCACAGAGTCGGACATGACTAATGTGACTTAGCATTAGCAGCAGCAGCAGCAGCCAAAGTATTGGAGTTTCATCTTTAGCATCATTCCTTCCAGTGAATATTCAGGGTTAATTCCCTTTAGGACTGACTGATTTGCTTTCCCTGCAGTCCAAGGGACTCTCAAGAGTCTTCTGCATCATTACTATTCAAAAGCATCAATTATATGGCACTCAGTCTTCTTTATGGTCTAACTCTTACATCCATACATGACTACTGGAAAAACCATAGCTTTGACCAGATGGACTTTTGTTGACAAAGTGATGTCTCTGCTTTTTAATATGGTATCTAGGTTGGTCATAGCTTTTCTTCCAAGGAGCAAGCATCTTTTAATTTTATGAGTGTAGTCATTGTGTGCAGTGATTTTGGAGCCCAAGAAAATAAAATTTGTCATTGCTTCTACTTTTCCCCCTTCTATTTGTCATGAAGGGATGGGACTGGATGTCATGATCTTAGGTTTGTTTTTTGTTTTTTAATGAGTTTTTTAAGTCAGCTTTTTGACTCTGCTCTTTCACCCTCATCAAGAGGCCTTAGAAATGATGATAAAAGTCTACAGGCAAATAATAACATCTATTAGAAGAAACCTCAGTCCAAAAGAGGAGCTTCCCAGGTGGTTTAGGGGTGAAGAACACTCCTGCCAATGCAAGAGCCGCAAGAGACATGAGCTCCATTTCTTGGTCATGCAGATCCCTTGGAGAAGGAAATAGCAACTCACTCCAGTATTCTTGCTGAGACAATCCCATGGACAGAGGGCCCTGGCAGGCTGCAGTCCATGGGGTCACAAAGAGTTGGACATGACCAAGCCACAGAGCACCAAATCTAAAGATCTTGTCATCAGAGTAAGAGAGTTGTAAAAACACAAAAACACACCCAGGGTGCTATAAAAAATATAATCTGCCTCAAAAATTACCATTTACTAAAGGGAAAAATCCCTCCAAAGGATTTACCACATTAAGTTGGCTCTCACCTAGGTTTTTAGCTGGAACCCACATTATGTAAAAGATCTCACAGTCAACATTTATCTCAAAGTGGCCCTGATGAAAGGTAGTAATTTTAAGTGAAAGATGGAAACAAATCAACTCTACAAGGGCCCACTTTTGATTCAAGCATCAGAGAATTCTCACCAATAAACTTCCAAGAAAGATAATCACATTATAAAAATCATAAAACAGGTTTATGAAGAAGACAGCAGCATAAGACTCATAGTAACTTAAATCCTAGAATTATCAAACAGAATATAAAATATTCTAACTATGCTTCAATAAACAAAAATATGAAAACCATTATATAGAGTCAGAAGAAATAAAAGTTGGCCTACAATACCAGGAAGATCCCCTGGAGAAGGAAATGGCAACCCACTCCAGTATTCTTGCCTGGAGAATTCCCATGGACAGAGGAGCCTGCCAGGCTACAGTCCAGAGGTCGCAATAGTTGGACACGACTGGTAGCTGATCCCTGGAAGGAACCTCAGGTACAGATCTCTGATGATGAATTCCGTGTGTGTGTTAAGTTGCTCAGTCGTGTCCAACTCTTTGCCACCCCACAGACTGTAGTGAGGGGCTCTTCTGTCCATGGAAGCTCCAGGCAAGAATACTAGAGTGGGCTGCCAGTCCCTTCTCGAGGGAATATTCCTGACCAGGGATGGAACCCATTGTCTCTTGCATTGCAAGCAGATTCTTTACCGTCTGAGCCTTCCACCTAAAGAATTTAAAACCCTCAGTGTCCTAGGGGCTCCTTCCTGTCCTTGAGGCACTAACCTCTCCTGCAATTAGGGCCTCCGCACCTCTTCACATTGTGTGACTCCCTGCCTCACACCCATGATGTATAGGATGTGCTAGCACCCCTTGCTCTATGGTATGTATGAAGTACTTCCTATTGCCAGATGGCATTACTTGCGTATCTCTGTCCTCCTTCTAAGAAACCTGTTTGATCTTTCAGAAGAAGGTGATTTGTTCTTATGATAGTTCACCACCTAGCGAGTTCTCACTGTGGCATCTAGCAGTTACTGGAGTGGTTGTGTTGGGTGGAGAAAGCTCTATTCTCCCACCATGCTCAGCCCCAAATCCCTACCCAATCTTGAAACAAATGATATGAAGAGTTCTCCTTGGGTCTGTGAATACAAAAACATTCAAAACTGCAGGAAAAAAGGATTCTAGATATAAAAAAGCAGGGATGGACTTATAAGTAATTAGCATTTGGCTTCAAAATTAAATCTGAGGCTAGCAGGACCGGTACAAAGATGCTATACCATAAGGACACATGGTCTCAGTCTTTTCATGGGCCCGTCCCCTGGATGTCCTGTGAGATGCGCGCATGAACAGATCACAACATTGGGAATATTTAAATGCCTATAGAAACAAGAAGATAATTTTACCCCTAGATCAAATCCTTATTTACCTTAGTTCAGTTCAGTCACTCAGTCGTTTCTGACTCTTTGCGACCCCATGAACTGCAGCACGCCAGGCCTCCCTGTCCATCACCAACACCTGGAGTACACTCAAAATCACGTCTATCAAGTTGGTGATGCTATCCAGCCATCTCATCCTCTGTCATCCCCTTTTCCTCCTGCCCCTAATCACTCCCAGCATCAAACTCTTTTCCAATGAGTCAACTCTTCACATGAGGTGGCCAAAGTACTGGAGTTTCAGTTTTAGCATCATTCCTTCCAAAGAAATCCCAGGGTTGATCTCCTTTAGAATGGACTGGTTGGATCTCCTTGCAGTCCAAGGGACCCTCAAGATTCTTCTTCAACACCACAATTCAAAACCATCAATTCTTCGGCACTCAGCCTTCTTCACAGTCCAACTCTCACATCCATACATGACCACTGGAAAAACCATAGCCTTGACTAGACAGACCTTTGTTGGCAAAGTAATATCTCTGCTTTTGAATATGCTATCTAGGTTGGGCATAACTTTCCTTCCAAGGAGTAAGCATCTTTTAATTTCATGGCTGCAGTCACCATCTGCAGTGATTTTGGAGCCCAAAAACATAAAGTCTGACACTGTTTCCACTGTTTCCCCATCTATTTCCCATGAAGTGATGGGACCAGATGCCATGATCTTCATTTTCTGAATGTTCAGCTTTAAGCCAACTTTTTCATTCTCCTCTTTTACTTTCATCAAGAGGCTTTTTAGTTCCTCTTCACTTTCTGCCATAAGAGTGGTGTCATCTGCACATCTGAGGTTATTTGATTCCAGCTTGTGCTTCTTCCAGCCCATTTCTCATGATGTACTCTGCATAGAAGTTAAATAAGCAGGGTGACAATATACAGCCTTGATGTACTCCTTTTCCTATTTGGAACCAGTCTGTTGTTCCATGTCCAGTTCTAACTGTTGCTTGCTGACCTGCATACAGGTTTCTCAAGAGGCAGGTCAGGTGGTCTGTTATTCCCATCTCTTTCAGAATTTCCCACAGTTTATTGTAATCCACACAGTCAAAGGCTTTGGCATAGTCAATAAATCAGAAATAGCCTTACTATCCAGCATTTTGTATTTTGAGCTATTTATAAATTTGTATTCACTTCTATTAAAGGACAAATGTACAACTAATGGATATATAATATCATAGATAGCAATCATAAATTTATATAATCAAGTAGCCATATATTCAAGAATTCTACCTTCTGAGAAAATGGATGCAGAACTGAAGCCTTAAATGTTGTTTTCCTCTTTTAAATTTCTATTTTTTAATGGTAATATAACAAGTGAATGACAAGAA
>SJYF01000047.1:6159573-6172785 GCA_006410515.1 Procapra przewalskii
ATAATTAGTGAGAAAAGAATACCTTTCACTTTGTATTGGCAGAGTTGTGTATGCTAATTTTCAATAATTGAGGAAGTATGGCTAATAAATAATGTACTAAATCTAAATATCATCTTTGTTCATACTTACATTTCCTTGACATGTTTTGACAATCCTAAGACACTACCACAGAAACAATATAGTGATGAAATGCCTCAAATATCACATTACAATAAAATTTTTGTTACTATTTTTCTCTTTTCTTAATAAAAATCCTCAACTAGATATCTAAGGCAGCAAAGTCACCACCTAAGGAAAATCCAATTGAGCAAAGAGAGAGTTTATTTGCTAAGAAGTCCAATAATGAAACACATTCACTCTGGTAGATTTATCAGGGACATATTGTGTGCTAGTCATTACAATAAGTGATGATAAGACTGATGTTGAAGCTGAAACTCCAATACTTTGGCCACCTGCTGCAAAGAGCTGACTCATCTGAAAAGACCCTGATGCTGGGAAAAATTGAAGGCAGGAGGAGAAGAAGACAACAGAGGATGAGATGGTTGGATGGCATCATTGACTCACTGGACATGAGTTTGGGTAGGCTCTGGGAGTTGGTGATGGACAGGGAGGCCTGGTGTGCTGCAGTCCATGGGGTCTCAAAGAGTCAGGCATAACTGAGCAATTGAACTGAACTGAACTGAATGTAGCAAAAAGCCTAGGTCCTTTCATTTTCTTCAGAAAATGTCTAGCAGAGTCACTGGAAGATAAATAAACAAATGAAATAGTAAGTCAAGTAGACAGCCTTTAAGTGCAACACACAGGGGAGTGGTACCAAATTCGGGCTTCTAATCCTGAAAAACAGAAAGAATGGCAACCTGGTTTGAGATGTTAGTGATCTCATGGGTGATGAGTAACTTGAGTGCCTCCTAGGGAAAATCTGGGAAAAAAAAAAATTCACTGCAAGATGCAGCCAGTCATTTGGTCTTAACACACTCCCCATGCACGGGCTTAATGTTTACAGATCTGGCCATAGTTACTTTGTGCATAAAAAATAGTCTTAGTAGAAAATCCAATTCAACTGTCATCTCCCTTATATAAGTATCATCTTTGTCTCCTGTAATGAAGGATAGAGAACACATCACTTTCTTTTCTTTCTTTTCCTTACCTAGACTGCATTATTAAAGTCTTTTCAAATTCATCCCTGCTTTATACTTAATTTTGAGTAAGAATTATTCAGATATACAAGGATGAGATGGAGTATCCTAAGAAGCAGATGCCAAAATGAAGTTGGAAATGCAAAGAATTAATTAATGGTACTATCTGTAAAAAATAAAATGAAAGAGAAGGAGTAAGCAGAGAGAGACTTCAGACCATGATGCTGGTGGGAACTGAAAGGAGATTAAAGGTGTGTCTCTGCCACCACCAGGGTTACTAGGAAGCAATGGTTGATCATATGATAGAATCATTGAGGAGGATGAATGAGGATCCGGGGAAACTAACAGAGTAGAGTCACAGTCTAGTGTTTCAGGTATTTAGTGCAATAAACAAGCCCAAACTTGGTATATAAAAGAACATCCATTGTATAATGTTCAGGATTCTGGGATTAGCCATTCAGACATAACACTATGACAATGTATAATTTTAGCTCTGTGATAGCTAGACCTTAATTTAGGCAGTACTGAAGTTAGAATTCCCGTGTATTTGCATCTGTATCTCATTTTTCAAGATAATTATTACAGTCTCTATAATTTTAAGGTCTATTGTTCATTTCTTAACTTCACACTTTGTTTTCTGATGATTATTTCTTTCACTGCTCAGGGCAACTTTAACCAGTTATCTGGCCTTGACATGAATAAAATTATTCTTTTTGAATATCCTGAAGTCAGAGTTGGGAAAAAAATTCACAGATTACTAAGCAGAAGAGTCACTAGTTGTGAAAGGGTATCAGCATTTTCAACACAAGTTATCATCATAGTTTAGGTCCCTACAACCCTTACTATTTTCATTTTTCCAATATTCTCTACTGATTATATGGTCTTTCACCAGACCATAGTGTTTTACTTTGTCTCAAGTCGTCTACTATGGTTATGAGCTAAGGAAATGTATTTCTGCTGAGGATCCTTGCAAGAATGTTTTGTCATTTCTAAATTCTTCTAAAGAACAGAATGTCCGAGGGCAACAACTTATTTTTATAATCAAATTCCATCTCTCTTCTGCTACTTACGTTTACAGCATAGTTTGGGAATCTAGTTACTTTTTAAACATGTCCTTGTTAATTTAATCTAAACACCACAACTTCAGGAGTTGAAATTTTTAGTCTGGTTGTGAATCTCTATTGCCAAAGAATGATATATGTGATGATGTCCATTTAAGGAACTGAGAAGAGTTGCTATTACTGTATGTAAACTGTAAAAATATGCAAGACTAACTAAAATATGATTCAATTTATACGAAGTTTAAAAGAATGGACAAAACTGCAAGAGATTGTTTTTGTAGGTGAAGGGGGATTGGTGGAGCAGATGCCATGTCCTTTCTCTCACAGAACATTATCAGTTCAGTTGCTCAGTTGTGTCTGACTCTTTGCAACCCCATGAATCGCAGCACGCCAGGCCTTCCTGTCCATCACCATCTCCCAGAGTTCACTCAAATTCACATCCATTGAGTCGGTGATGACACCCAGCCATCTCATCCTGTCGTCCCCTTCTCCTCCTGCCCCCAATCGCTCCCAGCATCAGAGTCTTTTCCAGTGAGTCAACTCTTCGCATGAGGTGGCCAAAGTACCGCAGTTTCAGCTTTAGCATCATTCCTTTCAAAGAACACCCAGGGCTGATCTCCTTTAGGATGGACTGACTGGATCTCCTTGCACTCAAAGGGACTCTCGAGAGTCTCTCCTTTATTTCTCTGCTTCATAGCCCATAGGAAAAATCAGGAAAATTCTTACTGGGAACTTAACAGGTATCATTTCTTTAATTCATTTTTGATTATTCCATGTTCCTGGTCCTGGCTTCAGTATAAAGAGAGAATAATGATACACTCATCATACCCCTTCTTGTTTGTACTGGTAAAGAGGATCTTAATGTCTAAGTGTCTGCCTCAATGAAAGCACCTATTAGTGAAGTATGAACTCAAGAGGCTGATTTTCCCTAATTCTGTTATCCTTGTGACATATAAGCCATACTATCTCTGATGCACTGACCACAGATGACTGTACCAGAAGCTGTGTCCAAATCAAGGGCAAAGAAGCCTAGGCTGGTCATGAAAAAGATCACCTTTCTCTGAGGTAGCTTGGCCTTACATTCTGTCCAGTAGGGGTGTTATATATGTGATGCAACGGCACCCTGCTCCAGTACTCTTGCCTGGAAAATCCCATGGATGGAGGAGCCTGGCAGGCTGCAGTCCATGGGGTCACTAAGAGTCAGACATGACTGAGCGACTTCACTTTCAGTTTTCACTTTCATGCATTAAAGAAGGTAATGGCAACCCACTCCAGTGTTCTTGCCTGGAGAATCCCAGGGATGGGGAGCCTGGTGGGCTGCCATCTATGGGGTTGCACAGAGTTGGACACGACTGAAGTGACTTAGCAGCAGCAGCAGCAGCATATGTGATAAAGCCTGACAGAGAAATAATCAAACAGTCCAGATTTTTTTTTCCTCTTAGTGACTATTTCACAGTTTAATTATGGGAATTCTCAATTTCAGAGTGACTAATATCTAAAAAATGGGACTGTGGTTTGTAACATTTCTTGATCCTTCATGATCCTATGCAGCTTTGTAATACGCATTCTCACAAAGAAATTCTGGTATATATTCCTCCTCATCACCCAAAAGAGCTTAGTTAGCAAAAATACTAACAACTTTATTGATTTCTTATGATCAAAGTCCCAAAGACCACCCTCAGTTTCAGTGATTCATTAGAAGGACCCATAGGCCTCAGCATATAGTCATATTCATAGCCATGATTTATTGTAGTAAAAGTAGATAAAATCAGCAAAGAGAAAAGGTATATGGAATGTAGTTTGGGATTAGCAAATGCAAACTATCAAATATTGGATAGATAAACAGTAAGGTCCTACTGGATAGCATAGGCAACTATATTTAATATCCTGTTATAAACTATAATGTAAAGGGATATGAAGAAAGAATATATACATGTATAACAATTACTTTGCTATACGGCAGAAATCAATACAACATTGTAAACCAACATACCTCAATAACTTTAAAAAAAAAAAAGACAAAACTTCCATGCTCAAGCTTCCAAGAGTTCTCTCACGGTGGAGTTACACAGGATATGCTTAAGTCCTCTAACATCCAGTTGTGACAACATGTATAAAATGTTGCCAAAGATGACACAGACAGACAGAAAGATAAACCATGTTCTTGAATTGAAAGAATAAATATAATCTAAATAACTATGCTACCCAAAGCAATCTACAGATAGAAATGTATTTCCCATCAAATTACCAATGATATTTTTCACAGAATTGGAACAAAAAATTTACAGTTTTTATGGAAAAAAAAAAGACCCTGAATAACCAAAGCAATCCTGTTGAAGGAAAATGGAGCTGGAGGAATCAGGCTCCCTGACTTTAGACTATACTATTGATACTAAGCTACAGTCATTAAAACACTATGGTATTGGCACACACACACAAAAAAAAAACAGAAATACAGATCAATAGAACAGGATAGAAAGTTCAGAGATAAACCTAAACACCTATGGTCACCTAATGACATAGGAGGCAAGAATATACAAAAGACAGTGTCTTCAGTAAGTGGTACTGGGAAAACTGAAGAACATGTAGCAGAATGAAATTAGAACACTCCCTAATGCCCAACATGGAAATAAACTCACAAATGATTAAACAGGCTAAATGTAAGGCAAGATACGGCTATATTTTTACTAGCTATATGCTAAGGAAGCATTAAAATATTGTTCATGTAGACTAGAATATTTTAATGCTTCCTTAGCATATAGCTTAGTTCTAAGTTATTTCCTGATGGAATCAGTACAGTTAATCCAGACAGCTAATATTAATTAATTAATATGTAAATTTTTATGAATGGGTCTGATAATAATTGTGGCTCTGAAGGGTTTTTTCAGTATTTTAATGGTGACAAATCAAGAGCAAGTACTTCCTGTATACCCAGCTGGCTAAAGCTGATACCTGTTTTAATTTTCAGTTCAGTCAACTCAGTCGTGTCTAATTCTTTGCAACTTTTAAGTGTACATTATTGTCACATCCCAATCTGGCCTCAAGGACCTCCTATATCTCTCTCAAATTATGCTTCCTTACATATCAAGTACTTGTAGGCACTCATACAGACTTCTGACCTTACTTAAGTAGTATAAATCACTAGAATACAAATACATTACCATGGCTTCATGACAATTAATTCTCCATGCCTGAATCATTGTCATCATACTTTTAATGATCATGGCAATGATTCAGGCATGGAGAATTCTAACAAAATATTGTTTACATAGACTAGAATAGGGCTCCTCTGGTGGCTCAGTCAGTAAAAGGTCTGCCTGCAAGGCAGGAGACCCGGGTTCAATCCCTGGGTCGGGAAGAATCCCTGGAGAAGAAAATGGCAACCCACTCCAGTATTCTTGCCTGAAGAATTCCATGGACAGAGGAACCTGGTGGGCCATGGAGTCCCAGTTGGACAAGACTGAGTGATAAACATTTTCAGACTAGAATAGATGATGCTATGTTAATAATTCTTGCTTGATTATCTTCTCAACTTGGAAAGTCTCAATATTCCCATTTGCGGAAAATCATAAGTGTATAGCTAGGACTTAGTGGGTCACCCTGAAAGGGAGGTCATGAAGCCAAAGGTGGCGCTTCAATCTGGATTCAGGGCTTAGACCTTTATAATGCTCATTTCTTCTCTCGCCAGCAGAACCCACTTCACACTGGTCCCTCCTGTCCCAAGCTATTCGACAATGAGTAGGGCCTTATTACTTCTTAGTTTATTTTTTTAAGACCTGCAGAAAAGGTGCGATTATAATTTTGGTGGTTAATAAAAATTACTTTATGAATTATTTTTATGTTTCTTTTTCTTAATAAATTAGAATTTTTGTTCAGGCCCAGTTGATGATTACAAATATAATTATTAATTATTTTTCATGCCAATAAACTAATGTTTTCTGAACAACTGCCAGGGATTCTATCATTACTAAATGAAAAAAAACCATTAGCAATTGGAGCTTCTCACACTTTTCTTTTAACCTACCTTTTAGTTTAAATAATGACAAACATCCATAACAATTAACTACTTCAAGGGTATCTGCTAATTAAATTGGGATTTATACCCATGAATTCTTCTCTTCACTAACCAGTCTTCTCTAACAGGTTTATAATCTTTATTAGCCACAGAAATATGCTCTCCCTTATAAGAGCACGAATAAGCAACATAAAGATTGTTAATTTTATAAAAGGACCTTAATCAAGTGACAATGACTAACTGCGTTCACTAAATTAAAAAAAAAAACTGACTTTAATTTTGTTTCATCTCACAGTAATAATTACACTTCCAGAATGAAAGTGAAAGTTGCTCAATCGTGTGCAACTCTTTGTGACACCATGGGCTCTACAGTCCATGGAATTCTCCAGGCCAGAATACTGGAGTGGGTAGACTTTTCCCTTCTCCAAGGGATCTTCCCAACCCAGGGATCAAACCCAGGACTACCGCATTGCAGGCAGATTCTTTACCAGCTGAGCCGCAAAGGAAGCCCAATTATACTGGAGTGGGTAGCTTATCCCTTCTGCAGTGGATCTTCCCAACCCAGGAATTGAACCAGGGTCTCGTGCACTGCAGGTGGATTCTTCACCAACTGAGCTATCAGAGAAGTCTACACTTCCAGATTAGGAAAAAATTAGCTCTTATTACCTAGATATCTTATTTACTATTATAACATACTATAATAGTATATCTTTCTTAATAATAAATATGAAATCTAGGTAATAAGAGCTTTTTTTCCTTTTGAAAATTTTCTTCAATAAGGAAATAATGAAGTAATCTTAAAGGGTAAATTTAAAAATTCTCTAGGTTTACAACTTTAATTAAGTGATCTAAAGCTTTACAAAGCCATCACTATCAATCTAACTGACTTCAGCACCATTAACTGGGAAATTTTCTGCCTTTCATTCAACAAACAGCAAAATTTTGAGTGCCAAATTGCAGAATCTGAAATCATACTAAAATAACATCTATAATCTAAATAAAGCTAAAACATGATTTGAAATTTTCTGTCTCAGTAGAAAACAAGTTTAGAGAACAAGTGATAATCAATCTCAATTTTTAGTTTTACATTATAATATATATATTTATTATATATAATATATTTTATTTTATACTATAAAACTTTGGAAGAGGACATAGCAAATGACCCACCAGTACAGTCATCAACCCTATAAATGGTTTTTCAATTTGGGAAGTGTACTAATTCACACCTCAGGTGTCTTGAGACTCCAAGTAATACCAACTCCAGAGTGCATGCTCCATAGAGGAAGAAAGCATTTTCACATACTCTAGACTCCACTTCTAAAATCTTTTCATCAGTTCAGTTCAGTTGCTCAGTCATGTCCGACTCTTTGCGACCCCATGAATCGCAGCAGGCCAGGCCTCCCTGTTCATCACCATCTCCCGGAGTTCACTCAGACTCATGTCCATCGAGTCCGTGATGCCATCCAGCCATCTCATCCTCAGTCGTCCCCTTCTCCTCCTGCCCCCAATCCCCCCGAGCATCAGAGTCTTTTCCAATGAGTCAGCTCCTCGCACGAGGTGGCCAGAGTACTGGAGTTTCAGCTTTAGCATCATTCCCTCCAAAGAAATCCCAGGGTTGATCTTCAGAATGGACTGGTTGGGTCTCCTTGGAGTCCAAGGGACTCTCAAGAGTCTTCTCCAACACCACAGTTCAAAAGCATCAATTCTTCGGCGTTCAGCCTTCTTCACAGTCCAACTCTCACATCCGTACATGACCACTGGAAAAACCATAGCCTTGACTATACGGACCTTAGTCAGCAAAGTAATGTCTCTGCTTTGGAATATACTATCTAGGTTGGTCATAACTTTCCTTCCAAGGAGTAAGTGTCTTTTTCTTTTCATAAACATTTAGGAATCCTCTAGCATATACAGTCTGAAAAGATGACTGACAAACTAAGGACAGCCCATCTTTCCACAGCCATTGTCCTCACCATAACTCATGGCTGTCACCAAATAACACTGCAGAGTACTTGCAAACATTGCTCTGTGGCTCCAGATTCATATAAAAGGAAAATCACTTTCCCAGGTTAAAAAAAAAAAAAAGTCAACTTAAAGAAAATGAAAAAAATAAATAGCTTTACAGGTAGTCCTTGTAGAACTCAGGTTTGAACTGAGTTCACTTATACACAAATATTTCTCAATAGTAAATATTATAGTGCTACATGGTCTGTGGTTGGTTGAACATGTGGAGAAACCTCAGGTACAGATATAGAGGGCCCACAATAAATTACACATGAATTAAGTTGTAAAATGTCAATAGTATAACTATTGCTGAAATGATTTGGTGAGTTAAACACCATGATGAAAAATATACTTTCTTAGAAAGAAACAGTATTAAAAATGTGGACAGGATGGCTTTAGATATCAGAACACCTCAGATTTACATGGCGTGTTATTCATCTAAAATTAGAAATCTTAAGGAGTGAATGAAAAGTGAAAATGAAATGATATTATTGACTTTATATGAGCTTTTTCTTTTAATTCTGTCCAGGATAAAAGGTTTGAACTTAGGAAAAAAAATTCTCCTGATTTCATTACAGTTATGATAAACCCTTCCCAGTGTTTTTCTCTTCAGTCTCCAAATTAGAAATACACCATCTTTGACTTGGCTTTCAGACAGCTTTAACTATGGTTGTTTTGTTTTGCAGTTTAAAACCACTACCTTTAATAGCACAGAGGCAGAATTGGAATTGAGTGGAGTTTCTTTCTCAGTGTTACTGCTGTGTATTCATTTTTTGTCAAAGGCAAGTGAACTATTCTATATTGTTTGCTTTATTCCAAGAAGGTCTTTAAAACCAAGTAAATCACTCCTGTCTGATTTCCTGAAGACTTAATTTTGGCTTTCCTCTTATTATGGTTACTAATGCCACTCATGGTGGAGGGTCTGACAGAATGTGTTCCCCTGGAGAAGGGAATGACCAACCATTTCAGTATTCTTGCCTTGAGAAACACATGAACAGTATGAAAAGGCAAAATGATAGGATACTGAAAGAGGAACTCCCCAGGTCAGTAGGTGCCCAAGATCAGTGGAGAAATAACTCCAGAAAAAGTGAAGGGATGGAGCCAAAGAAAAAACAATACCCAGTTGTGGATGTGACTGGTGTAAGAAGCAAGATACGATGCTGTAAAGAGCAATACAGCATAGGAACCTGGAATGTTAGGTCCATGAATCCAGGCAAATTGGAAGTGGTCAAACAGGAGATGGCAAGAGTAAATGTTGACATTCTAGGAATCAGCAAACTAAAATAGAATGGAATGGGTGAATTTCACTCAGATGACCATTATATCTACTACTGTGGGCAAGAATCCCTTAGAAGAAATGGAGTAGCCACCATGGTCAACAAAAGAGTCCAAAATGCAGTTCTTGGATGCAATCTCAAAAACAACAGAATTATCTCTGTTCGTTTCCAAGGCAAACCATTCAGTATCACGGTAATCCAAGCCTATGCCCAAACCAGCAATGCTGAAGAAGCTGAAGTTGAATGGTTCTATGAAGACCTAAAAGACCTTTTAGAACTAACAACCAAAAAAGATGTCCTTTTCTTTATAGGGGACTGGAATGCAAAAGTAGGAAGTCAAGAAACACCTGGAGTAACAGGCAAATTTGGCCTTGGAATACAGAATGAAGCAGGGCAAAGGCTAATAGAGTTTAGCCAAGAGAACGTACTGATCATAGAAAACACCCTCTTCCAATAACACAAGGGAAGACTCTACACATGGACATCAACAGTTGGTCAACACCAAACACAGAATGATTATATTCTTTGCAGCCAAAGATGGAGAAGCTCTATACAGTCAACAAAAACAAGACCGGGAACTGACCATGAACTCCTTATTGCCAAATTCAGACTTAAATTGAAGAAAGTGGGGAAAACCACTAGACCATTCATGTATGACATAAATTAAATCCCTTTAAATAAAATCCCTTATGATTATACAGTGGAAGTAAGAAATAGATTTAAGGGCCTAGATCTGATAGAGTGCCTGATGAACTATGGAATGAGGTTCATTACATTGTAGAGAGGACAGGGATCAAGACCATCCCCATAGAAAAGAAGTGCAAAAAAGCAAAATGGCTGTCTGAGAAGGCCTTACAAATGGCTGTGAAAAGAAGAGAAGTGAAAAGCAAAGGAGAAAAGGAAAGATACAAGTATCTGAATGCAGCATTCCAGAGAATAGCAAGAAGATATAAGAAAGCCTTCCTCAGCAATCAATGCAAATAGAAGAGAACAACAGAATGGGAAAGACTAGAGATCTCTTCAAGAAAATTAGAGATGCCAAGGAAACATTTCATGCAAAGACGGGCTTGATAAAGGACAGAAATGGTAAGGACCTAACAGAAGTAGAAGATATTAAGAAGAAGTGGCAAGAATACACAGAACTGTACAAAAAAGATCTTCATGACCCAGATAATCATGATGGTGTGATCACTCACCTAGAGCCAGACACCATGGAATATGAAGTGAAGTGGGCCTTAGAAAGCATCACTACGAACAAAGCTAGTAGAGATGATGGAATTCGAGTTGAGCTATTTCAAATCCTGAAAGATGATGCTGTGAAAGTGTTGTACTCAATATGCCAGCAAATTTGGAAAACTCAGCAGTGGACACAGGACTGGAAAAGGTCGGTTTTCATTCCAATCCCAAAGAAAGGCAATGCCAAAGAATGCTCAAACTACCGCACAAATGCATTCATCTCACACACTAAAAAGTAATGCTCAAAATTCTCCAAACCAGGCTTCAGCAATTCGTGAACCATGAAATTCCAGATGTACAAGTTGGTTTTAGAAAAGGCAGAGGAACCAGAGATCAAATTGCCAACATCCGTTGGATCATGGAAAAAGCAAGAGAGTTCCAGAAAAACATCTATTTCTGCTTTCTTGACTATGCCAAAGCCTTTGACTGTGTGGATCACAATAAACTGTAGAAAATTTTGAAAGAGATGAGAATACCCCTCACCTGCCTCTTGAGAAACCTATATTCAGGTCAGGAAGCAACAGTTAGAACTGGACCTAGAACAACAGACTAGTTCCAAATAGGAAAAGGAGTACGTCAAAGCTGTATATTATCACCCTGCTTATTTAACTTCTATGCAGAGTACATCATGAGAAATGCTGGGCTAGAAGAAGCACAAGCGGGAATCAAGATTGCCGGGAGAAATAGCAATAACCTCAGATATGCAGATGACACCACCCTTATGGCAGAATGGGAATAGGAACTAAAAAGCCTCTTGATGAAAGTAAAAGTGGAGAGTGAAAAAGTTGGCTTAAAGCTCAACATTTAGAAAACTAAGATCACAGCATCTGGTCCCATCACTTCATGGCAAATAGATGGGGTAAACAGTGGAAACAGTATCAGACTATTTTTTAGGGCTCCAAAATCATTGCAGATGGTGATTTCAGCCTTGAAATTAAGACACTTACTCCCAGGAAGGAAAGTTATGACCACACTAGATAGCATATTTGAAAGCAGAGACATTACTTTGCCAACAAAGGCCCGCCTAGTCAAGGCTATGGTTTTTCCAGTAGTCATGTATGGATGTGAGAGTTGGACTGTGAAGAAAGCTGAGTGCTGAAGAATTGATACTTTTGAGCTGTGGTGTTGGAGAAGACTCTTGAGAGTCCCTTGGACTGCAAGGAGATCCAACCCGTCCATTCTGAAGGAGATCAACCCTGGTATTTCTTTGGAAGGAATGAGGTTCAAGCTGAAACTCCAGTACTTTGGCCACCTCATGGGAAGAGTTGACTCATTGGAAAAGACTTTGATGCTGAGTGGGATTGGGGTCAGGTGAAAAGGGGACAACAGTGGATGAGATGGTTGGATGGCATCACTGACTCTATGGACATGAGTTTGAGTTAACTCCAAGATTTCGTTATGGACAGGGAGGCCTGATGTGCTGCAGTTCATGGAGTCATAAAGAGTCAGACACGACTGAGCAACCGAAATGAACTGAACTGAATGCCACTCTTTACTCCTTGGTTTTGATTGTGTATTCATCCTTCTAGTTTGTCTACATCTTTCTTCAGTTATAAATTATCAGATCACAAAAACCATAAAAATGGGATCTAATTAAAATTGAAAACTTCTGCACAACAAAGGAAACTATAAGCAAGGTGAAAAGACAGCCTTTGGAATGGGAGAAAATAAAGCAAATGAAGCAACTGACAAACAACTAATCTCAAAAATATATAAGCAACTCATGTAGCTCAATTCCAATAAAATAAATGACCCAATCAAAAAATGAGCCAAAGAACTAAACAGACATTTCTCCAAACAAGACATGCAGATGGCTAATAAACACATGAAAAGATGCTCAACATCACTCATTATCAGAGAAATGCAAATCAAGACCACAATGATATACCATTTCACACCAGTCAGCATGGCAGCAATCCAAAAGTCTACAAGCAATAAATGCTGGAGAGGGTGTGGAGAAAAGGGAACCCTCTTACACTGTTAGTGGGAATGCAAACTAGTACAGCCACTATGGAGAACAATGTGAAGATTTCTTAAAAAACTGGAAATTGAACTACCTTATGACCCAGCAATCTCACTGCTGGGCATACACACTGAGGAAACCAGAATTGAAAGAGACACGTGTACCCCAATGTTCATCGCAGCACTGTTTATAATAACCTGGACATGGAAGCAACCTAGATGTCCATCAGCAGACAAATGGATAAGAAAGCTGTGGTACATATACACAATGGAGTATTACTCAGCCATTAACAAGAATACATTTGAATCAGTTCTAATGAGGTGGTTGAAACTGGAGCCGATTATACAGAATGAAGTAAGCCAGAAAGAAAAACACCAATACAGTATACTAACACATATATATGGAGCTTAGAAGGATGGTAACAATAACCCTGTATGCGAGACAGCAAAAGAGACACAGATGTATAGAACAGTCTTTTGGACTCTGTGGGAGAGGGAGAGGGTGGGATGATTTGGGAGAA
>SJYF01000047.1:6176105-6203972 GCA_006410515.1 Procapra przewalskii
CCTGAGAAAGAATTCCGAATATTGATAGTGAAAATGATCCAAAATCTTGAAATCAAAATGGAATCACAGATAAATAGCCTGGAGACAAGGACTGAGAAGATGCAAGAAAGATTTAACAAGACCCTAGAAGTAATTTTAAAAAGAGTCAATATATAATGAATAATGCAATAAATGAGATCAGAAGCACTCTGGAGGCAACAAATAGTAGAATATTGGAGGCAGAAGATAGGATTAGAAATACAAGATAGAATGGCAGAAATAAATGAATCACAGAGGAAAAAAGAAAAACGAATTAAAAGAAATGAGGATAATCTCAGAGACCTCCAGGGCAATATGAAACGCTCCAACATTTGAATTATAGGAGTCCCAGAAGAAGAAGACAAAAAGAAAGACCATGAGAAAATACTTGAGGAGATAATAGTTGAAAACTTCCCTAAAATGGGGAAGGAAATAATCACCCAAGTCCAAGATACCCAGAGAGTTCCAAACAGGATAAACCCAAGGTGAAACACCCCAAGACACATATTAATCACATTAACTAAGATCAAACACTAAGAACAAATATTAAAAGCAGCAAGGGAAAAACAACAAATAACACACAAGGGGATTCCCATAAGGATAACTGCAGATCTTTCAATATAAACACTTCAGGCCAGGAGGGAATGGCAAGACATACTTAAAGTGATGAAAGAAAATAACCTACAGCCCAGATTACTGCACCCAGAAGGGATCTCATTCAAATATGAAGGAGAAATCAAAAGCTTTCCAGACAAGCAAAAGCTGAGAGAATTCAGCACTACCAAACCAGCTCTCCAACAAATGCTAAAGGATATTGTCTAGACAGGAAACACAAAAAGGGTATACCCAAACAATAAAGTAAATGGCAACAGGATAATACTTATCAATAATTACCTTAAACATAAATGGGTTGAATGCCCCAACCAAAAGGCAAAGACTGGTTGAATGGAAACAAAAACAAGACCCCTTTATATGCTGTCTACAAGAGACCCACCTCAAAACAAGAAACACATACAGATTGAAAGTGAAGGGCTGGAAAAAGATAGTCCACGCAAATAGAGACCTAAAGAAAGCAGGAGTCACACATATCTGATAAAATAGACTTTAAAACAAAGGCTATGAAAAGAGACAAAGAAGGTCACTACATAATGATTAAAGGATCAATCCAAGAAGAAGATATAACAATTATAAATATATATGTACCCAGCATAGGAGCATCGCACTGTGTAAGACAAATGCTAACAAGTATGAAAGGGGAAATTAACAATAACACAATAATAGTGGGAGACTTTAATACTCTATTCACATCTATGGACAGATCAACTAAACAAAAATTAACAAAAAAAGGCAAACTTTAAATGATACAATAGACCAGTTAGACCTAATTGATATATATAGGACATTTCACCCCAAAACAATGAATTTCACCTTTTTCTCAAGTGCTCACGGAACCTTCTCCAGGATAGATCACATCCTGGGCCATAAATCTAACATTGATAAATTCAAAAAAAATTGAAATCATTCCAAGCAACTTTTATGACCACAATGTATTAAGATTAGATCTTAATTAGAGGCAAAAACCTATTAAAAATTCCAACATATGAAAGCTAAACAACACACTGCTAAATAAACAACAAATCACAAAAGAAATCAAAAAAGAAATCAAAATATGCATAGAAACGAATGAAAATGAATACACAACAACCCAAGACTTGTGGGACACTATAAAAGCAGTGCTAAGAGGAAAGTTCATAGCAATACAGCCATACCTCAAGAAAGAAGAAAAAAGTGAAATAAATAACCTAACTCTACACCTAAAGCAACTAGAAAAGGAAGAAATGTAGAACCCCAGAGTTAGTAGAAGGAAAGAAATTTTAAAAATTAGGGCAGAAATAAATGCAAAAGAAATAAAAGAGACCATAGCAAAAATCAACAAAGCAAAAAGCTGATTCTTTGAAAGGATAAATGAAATTGACAAACCGTCAGCCAGACTCATTGAGAAACAAAGGGAGAAAAATCAAATCAATAAAATTAGAAATGAAAATGGAAAGATCACAACAGACAACACAGAAATACAAAGGATCATAAGAGACCACTATCAGCAATTATATGCCAATAAAATGGACAACGTAGAAGAAATGGACAAATTCTTAGAAAAGCACAACTTTTCAAAACTGAACCAGAAAGAAATAGAAAATCTTAACAGACTCATCACAAGCATGGAAATTGAAACTGTAGTCAGAAATCTTCCAGAAAACAAAAGCCCAAATCCAGACAGCTTCACGGCCGAATTCTACCAAAAATTTCGAGAAGAGCTAACACCTATCCTACTCAAACTCTTCCAGAAAGTTGCAGAGGAAGGTAAACTTCCAAACTCATTCTATGAAGCCATCATCACCCTAATACCAAAACCTGACAAAGACACCACAAAAAAAGAAAACTACACGCCAATATCACTGATGAACATAGATGCAAAAATCCTTAACAAAATTCTGGCAATCAGAATCCAACAACACATTAAAAAGATCATACACCATGACCAAGTGGGCTTTATCCCGGGGATGCAAGGATTCTTCAATATCCGCAAATCAATCAATGTAATTCACCACATTAACAAATTGAAAAATAAAAGCCATATGATTATCTCAATAGATGCAGAGAAGGCCTTTGACAAAATTCAACATGGATTTATGATAAAAACTCTCCAGAAAGCAGGAATAGAAGGAACATACCTCTACATAATAAAAGCTATATAAGACAAACCTACAGCAAACATTATCCTCTATGGTGAAAATTGAAAGCATTTCCCCTAAAGTCAGAAACAAGACAAGGGTGTCCATTTTCACTGCTATTATTCAGCATAGTTTTGGAAGTTTTGGCCACAGCAATCAGAGCAGAAAAAGAAATAAAAGGAATCCAAATTGGAAAAGAAGAAGTAAGCTCTTCACTTGCAAATGACATGATCCTCTACATAGAAAACCCTCTTTAGGGTTTTCCACATCAGATAATTACTAGAGCTAATCAATGAATATAGTAAAGTTGCAGGATATAAAATCAACACATAGAAATCCCTTGCATTCCTATACACTAATAATAAGAAAGTAGAAAAAGAAATTAAGAAAATAATTCCATTAACCATTACAACGAAAAGAATAAAATACTTAGGAATGTATCTACCTAAAGAAACTAAAGACCTATATATAGAAAATTATAAATCACTGATGAAAGAAATCAAAGAGGACACTAATAGATGGAGATATATACCATGTTCATGGATCAGAATCAATATAGTGAAAATGAGTATACTACCCAAAGCAATATACAGATTCAATGAAATCCTTATCAAACTACCAGCGGTATTTTTCACAGAGCTAGAACAAATAATTTCACAATTCTTACGGAAATACAAAAAACCTCGAAAACCCAAAGCAATCTTGAGAAAAAACAATGGAACTGGAGGAATCAACCTGCCTGACTTCAGGCTCTACTACAAAGCCACAGTCATCAAGAGTATGATACTGGCACAAAGACAGAAATATAGATCAGTGGAACAACATAGAAAGCCCAGAGATAAATCCACACACCTATGGACACCTTATCTTTGACAAAGGAGGTAAGAATATACAATGGATTAAAGACAATCTCTTTAACAAGCGGTGCTGGGAAAACTGGTCAACCACTTGTAAAAGAATGAAACTAGATCACTTTCTAACACCATACACAAAAATAAACTCAAATGGATTAAAGATTTAAATGTAAGACCAGAAACTATAAAACTCTAAGAAGAGAACATAGGAAAAACACTTTCTGACATACATCACAGCAGGATCCTCTATCATCCACCTCCCAGAATACTAGAAATAAAAGCAAAAATAAACAAATAGAATGTAATTAAGCTTAAAAGCTTCTGAACAACAAAGGAAACTATAATCAAGGTGAAAAGACAGCCTTCTGAATGGGAGAAAACAATAGCAAATGAAGCAACTGACAAACAACTAATCTCAAAAATATACAAGCAACTCCCATAGCTCAATTCCAGAAAAATAAATGACCCAATCAAAAAATGGGCCAAAGAACTAAATAGACATTCCTCCAAAAAAGAAATACAGATGGCTAACAAACACATGAAAAGATGCTCAACATCACTCATTATCAGAGAAATGCAAATCAAAACCACAGCGAGGTACCATTTCACACCAGTCAGAATGGCTGCGATCCAAAAGTCTACAAGCAATAAATGCTGGAGAGGGTGTGGAAAAAAGGGAACTCTCTTACAGTGTTGGTGGGAATGGAAACTAGTACAGCCACTATGGAGAACAGTGTGGAGATTCCTTTAAAAATTGCAAATAGAACTGCCTTATGACCCAGCAATCCCACTGCTGGGCATACACACCGAGGAAACCAGAATTGAAAGAGACACGTTATACCCCAAAGTTCATGGGAGCACTGTTTATAATAACGAGGACATGGAAACAACCTAGATGTCCATCAGCAGATGAATGGATAAGAAGGCTGTGGTACATATACACAATGGAGTATTACTCAGCCATTAACAAGAATACATTTGAATCAGTTCTAATGAGGTACATGAAACTGGAGCCGATTATACAGAGTGAAGTAAGCCAGAAAGAAAAACACCAATATGGTATATTAACATATATATATGGAATTTAGAAAGATGGTATTGATAACTCTCTATGTGAGACAGCAAAAGAGACACAGATGTATAGAACGGACTTTTGCACTCTGTGGGAGAGGGAGAGGGAGAGGGTGGGATGATCAGGTAAGAAACGAATCACCAGTCTATGTTTGATACAGGATATAGGGTGCTTGGGGCTGGTGCACGGGGATGATCCAGAGAGATGATATGGGGTGGGAGGGGTGTTCAGGATTGGGAACTCATGTCACCTGTGGCTGATTCATGTCAGTGTATGGCAAAACCAATACAGTATTGTAAAGCAAAATCAAGTTAAAATAAAAATTAAAAAAATAATAAAATTAAAAAATATGTATTAAAAAAAGGAATAAAGAAGTGAAGTCACTCAGTCATGTCTGACTCTGTTACACCATGGACTGCAGCCCACCAGGCTCCTCTGTCCATGGGATTCTCTGGGCAAGAATACTGGAGTGCATTGCCATTTCCTTCTTCAGGGAATCTTCCCAACCCAGTGGTTGAACCAGGGTCTCCTGCATTGCAGGCTGTTTTACCATCTGAGCCACCAGGGAAGCTTAAGAATAAAGAAGGACACTAATAAATAATAAAAGTTTCAGTACAAGATGATTTAATGCATATCAACATATATGCACCCAATATAGGAGAATCTAAATACAAAAAACAAATACTAAAAGGCATAAAGGGAGAAATTGACAGAAATACGGTGATACTAAGAGATCTATCCCATTAATATCAAAAGGCAGATCTTTTAGACAGAGAATAGGTAAAGCAACAGAGATAATACAACTGTTAGACTTAATTGATATTTCCAGAGTATTATATTAAAAAAAATAGAATACAGATTCTTTTAAAGTGCCAACAAACCTCAACAAATGTGAGAGTATAGAAGTTATCTCAAGCATCTTTTCTGACCACAATGGCATGAAATTAGAAATTACCCATGGGAGTTTACATTGAGACTAAACAATTAAATGGAAACTAAACAACTACATGGAGATTAAACAATATGCTACTAAAAAAAATCAATGGGTCAATAATAAAAATGAAATTGGGGAAAATTTTAAAATACCATTGTCATTTTAAGAAAAATGACAATGAAAACACAACCATAAAAAAAATCTATAGGATGCAGCAAAAGCAGTTCTTAGAGGGAAGTTTATAGCAATACAGGCCTTCCTCAAAAGAAAAAAAAAGAAAAAATCTGACACAGTCTAACATACCACTTAAAAGAATTAGAAAAAAGAAGAATAAACAAAACCGTAGAAGTAAGATCCAATGCTGTAAAGAGCAATATTGCATACAAACCTGGAATGTCAGGTCCATGAATCAAGGCAAATTGGAAGTGGTCAAACAGGAAATGGCAAGGGTGAACTTTGACATTCGAGGGATCAGCGAACTAAAATGGACTGGAATGGGTGAATTTAACTCAGATGACCATTATATCTGCTACTGTGGGGAGGGATCCCTCAGAAGAAATGGAGTAGCCATCATGGAAAACAAAAGAGTCCAAAATGAAGTACTTGGATGCAATCTCAAAAACGACAGAATGATATCTGTTTGTTTCCAAGGCAAACCATTCAATATCACAGTTATCCAAGTCTATGCCCCAAACCGTAATGCTGAAGAAGCTGAAGTTGAATGGTTTTATGAAGACCTACAAGCCCTTTTAGAACTAACACCCCCAAAAGATGTCCTTTTCATTATAGGGGACTGGAATGCAAAAGTAGGAAATCAAGAAACAACTGCAGTAACAGGTAAATTTCGCCGTGGAATGCAGAATGAAGCAGGGCAGAGACTAACAGAGTTTTGCCAAGAGAATGCACTGGTCATAGCAAACACCCTCTCCCAACAACACAAGAGAAGAATCTACACATGGACATCACCAGATGGTCAAGACCAAAATCAATTGATTATATTCTTTGCAGCCAAAGATGCAGAAGCTCTATACAGTGAACAAAAACAAGACTGGGAGCTGACTGTGGCTCAGATCATGAATTCCTTATTATCAAATTCAGACGTAAATTGGAGAAAGTAGGGAAAACCGCTAGACCATTCAGGTATGACCTAAATCAAATCCCTTATGATTATACAGTGGAAGTGAGAAATAGATTTAAGGGCCTAGATCTGATAGAGTGCCTGATGAACTATGAAATGAGGTTCGTGACATTGTACAGGAAACAGGGATCAAGATCATCCCCATGGAAAAGAAATGCAATAAAGCAAAAAGGCTGTCTGGGGAGGCCTTAAGAATAGCTATGAAAAGAAGAGAGGAGAAAAGGAAAGATATAAGCATCTGAATGCAGAGTTCCAAAGAATAGCAAGGAGAGATAAGAAAGCCTTCTTCAGTGATCAATGCAAAGAAATAGAGGAAAAGAACAAAATGGGAAAGACTAGAGATCTCTTCAAGAAAACTAGAGAAACCAAAGGAACATTTCTTGCAAAGATGGACTCGATAGAGGACAGAAATGGTATGGACCTAATAGAAGCAGAAGATATTAAGAAGAAGTGGCAAGAATAAACAGAAGAACTGTACAATAAAGATCTTCATGACCCAGATAATCATGATGATTTGATCACTAATCTAGAGCCAGACATCTTGGAATGTGAATTCAAGTGGGCCTTAGAAAGCATTACTATGAACAAAGCTAGTGGAAGGGATGGAATTCCAGTGGAGCTGTTTCAAATCCTGAAAGATGATGCTGTGGAAGTGCTGCACTCAATATGCCAGCAAATTTGGAAAACTCAGCAGTGGCCACAGGACTGGATAGGTCAGTTTTCATTCCAATCCCAAAGAAAGGCAATGCCAAAGAATGCTCACACTACCGCACAATTGCACTCATCTCACATGCTAGTAAAGTAATGCTCAAAATTCTCCAAGCCAGGCTTCAGCAATAAGTGAACCATGAACTTCCTAGTGTTCAAGCTGGTTTTAGAAAAGGCAGAGGAACCAAAGATCAAATTGCCAACATCCATTGGATCATGGAAAAAGCAAGAGAGTTCCAGAAAAACATCTATTTCTGCTTTATTGACTATGCCAAAGCCATTGACTGTTTGAATCACAATAAACTGTGGAAAATTCTGAAAGAGATGGGAATAGCAGACCACCTGAGAAATCTTGAGATGTATTCTTGAGAAATCTGTATGCAGGTGAGGAAGCAACAGTTAGAACTGGGCATGGAACAGTAGACTGGTTTCAAATAGGAAAAGGAGTATGTCAAGGCTGTATATTGTCACCTGCTTATTGAACTTCTATGCAGAGTACATCATGAGAAATACTGGACTGGAAGAAACACAAGCTGGAATCAAGATTGCTGGGAGAAATATCAATAACCTTAGATATGCAGATGATACCACCCTTACGGCAGAAAGTGAAGAGGAGCTTAAAAGCCTCTTGATGAAAGTGAAAGTGGAGAGTGAAAAAGTTGGCTTAAAGCTCAAAATTCAGAAAACAAAGATCATGGCATCTGGTCTCATCACTTCATGGGAAATAGATGGGGAAACAGTGGAAACAGTGTCAGACTTTACTTTGGAGGGCTCCCAAATCACTGCAGATGGTGACTTCAGCCATGAAATCAAGATGCTTACTCCTTGGAAGAAAAGTTATGACCAATCTAGATAACATATTCAAAAGCAAAGACATTACTTTGCCGACTAAGATCCATCTAATCAAAGCTATGGTTTTTCCTGTGGTCATGTATGGATGTGAGAGTTGGACTGTGAAGAAGGCTGAGCGCCGAAGATTTGATGCTTTTGAATTGTGGTGTTGGAGAAGACTCTTGAGAGTCCCTTGAACTGCAAGGAGATCCAACCAGTCCATTCTGAAGGAGATCAAACCTGGGATTTCTTTGGAAGGACTGATGCTATAGCTGAAAACTCCAGTACTTTGGCCACTTCATGAGAAGAGCTGTCAATGGAAAAGACTCTGATGCTGGGAGGAACTGGGGGCAGGAGGAGAAGGGGACAACGGAGGATGAGATGGCTGGATGGCATCACGGACTCTATGGACGTGAGTCTGATTGAACTCCGAGAGATGGTGATGAACAGGCAGGCCTGGTGTGCTGTGATTCATGGGGTCACAAAGAGTCAGACACGAGTGAATGACTGAACTGAAATTCAGAAGAAAGAAGGAAATAATAAAGATCAGAGAGTAAATAAAATAGACACATAAAAATATAGAAAAACAATAGAAAAAAAATCAGTGAAACTAAGAGTTGGTTCTTTGAAAGTAGAAGCAAGATTGACAAATATCTGGTTAGGCTTACTATGAAAACAGAGAGACACCAAATAAAATAAAAAATGGAAAGGGAGACAAAACAATTGATACTGCAAAAATACCATAACAAAAAAAAGTGAATACCCCAAATTTGACAACCTAGAAGAAATAAACAAATGTCTAGAAACATTGTGTATGCTTAGTCACTCAGTTGTGTCTGACTCTTTGTGACCCCGTGAACTGCAGCCTGCCAGGCACCTCTGACCCTGGGATTTCCCAGGGAAGAATTCTAGAGTGGGTTGCCATTTCCTTCTCCAGAGGATACTTCCTGACTCACATAGAGCCCACCAAAATTGAATCAGTAAGAGACAGATAATTTGAACAGACCAATTACTGTTCATGAAGTAAAATCTGTAATTGAAAAACTCCTTACAATCCAAAGTACAGGACCCATCTAAAATTCCTTAGATTTTACAATCCAAGCAAATTCTACCAAAAAAAGAAGAACAAATACCAATCCTCTTCAAACTCTTTAAAAAACTGAAGAGGAGGGAACACTCCCAAAGACATTCTATGAAGCCAATATCACCCTGACACCAAAACTAGACAAAGACACCACCAAGAAAGAAAATTACAGTCCAGTATCTCTGATGAATATCTATGCAAAAATTCTCAACAAAATATTAGCAAATAGAATCCAACAATACACAAAAAATTATCATACACCGCAACCATGTAGGATTTATCCCAAGTTCCCCAGACTAGTTAAACATATATAAATCAATGTGATACACCACATAAACAAAAGTCAAAAACCACATAATCATCTCAGTAGACTCATAAAATGCATTTGACAAAATTCAATATCCATTCATGATTTTTAAAAAACTTATCAAAATGGGTTCAGAGAGAACATGTCTCAATAAAAGCTTCTTACAATAAACCCATGGCCACTATAATACTCAACATTGAAAAGCTGAAAGTGTTCCTGCTAAAATATGAAATAAGACAAGGATGCCCACTCTCACCTTTTCCATTCAACATATACATGTTAGTCCCAACCACGGCAATCAGACAAGAAAAAGAAATAAAAGGTATCCCAATTGGAAGAGAAGATGTAAAACTGTCATTATATGCATATGATATGATAGTATATATAGAAAACCTTAAAGACTCCACATAAAAATTAGTAAAACTGATAAGTGAATTCAGCAAGGTAGCAGGATGCAGATTAACATACAAAGTTGCCTTTCTTTGTACAAACAGTGAAATCAGAAAGAGAATGCAAATAAATAATACCTTTTATAATGATACTCCCAAAAATAATATACTGAGGAATAAATCTGACTTATAGCTGAGAACTATAAAACCTTAGTAAAGGAAAATGAAAATTGACTCAAAGAAATGTAAAGCTATCCTATGCTCTTGGATTAGAAGAATTAATGTTGTTAAAATGGCCATACTACCCAAAACAATCTACAGATTTAATGAAGTGAAAAGTGAAAGTCTCTCAGGCGTGTCCAACTCTTTGTGACCCCATGGACTTAGTCCATTGAATTCTCCAGGCCAGAATACTGGAGTGGGTACCCTTTCCCTTCTCCAAGGGATCTTCCCAACCCAGAGATCTAACCCAGGTCTCCCACACTGTAGGCAGATTCTTTACTGGCTGATCCACAAGGGAAGCCCAAGAATACTGGAGTGGGTAGCCTATCCCTTCTGCAGCAGATCTTCCCAACCCAGGAATCGAACTGGGGTCCCCTGCTTTGCAGGGGAATTCTGTACCAACTGAGCTATGGGAGAAGCACACATTTAAGGAGACCTCTATCAAATTATTTGATAGAGATGAAAAATGAAAACATTTTTCACTGAGTAAAAATAATCTTAAAATTCCTATAGAAAAAGAAAAGACTCAGAATTTTTAAAGAAATCCTGAAGAAAAAGGACAAAGCAGGAGGCATAACCCTCTCAAATTTCAGACAATTATAGAAAGCTATATTCAACAGCTTTTGCATTCCAATCCGCTATGAGGAAAAGGATATCTTTTTTTAGTGTTAGTTCTAGAAGGTTTGCAGGTCTTCACAGAACTGGTCAACATCATCTTTTTGGCATCACTGGTTGGAGCATAGACTTGGATTACTGTGTTGAACAGTTTACCTTGGAAATGAACTGAGATCATTCTGTTGTTCTTTAGATTGCACTGAAGGCCTGTGTTTTGGACTGTTTGATTGCTTATGAAGGCTACTCCATTTCTTCTATGGGATTCTTGCCAACAGTAGTAGATACAGTGGTCTTCTGAATTAAATTCTCCCATTCCTGTCAATTTTAGTTCACTGATTCCTAACATGTGAGTGTTTACTCCTGCCATCATCTGCTTTACCACATCAATTTAACTTGAACCTGGACGTAATATTCCAGGTATCTAAGCAATATTGCTCTGTCAGTTCAATTCAGTCCCTCCCTCAGTCGTGTCTGACTCTTTGCGACCCCATGAATCGCAGCACGCCAGGCCTCCCTGTCCATTACCAAACCCTGGAGTTCACTCAGACTCACGTCCATCCAGTCTGTGATGTTATCCAGCCATCTCATCCTCTGTTGTCCCCTTCTCCTCCTGCCCCCAGTCCCTCCCAGCATCAAAGTCTTTCCAATAAGTCAACTCTTTTCATGAGGTGGCCGAAGTACTGGAGTTTCAGCTTTAACATCATTTATTTCAAAGAAATTCCAGGGCTGACCTCCTTCAGAATGGACTGGTTGGATCTGCTCGCAGTCCAAGGGACTCTCAAGAGTCTTCTCCAACACCACAGTTCAAAAATATCAATTCATTGGCGCTCAGCTTTTTTCACAGTCTGACTCTCACATTCATACATGACCACAGGAAAAACCATAACCTTGACTAGATGACCTTAGTCAGCAAAGTAATGTCTCTGCTTTTGAATATGCTATCTAAGTTGGTCATAACAGTTCTTCCAAGGAGTAAGCATCTTTTAATTTCATAGCTGCAGTCACCATCTGCAGTGACTTTGGAGCTTAAAAAAAAAAAAAAAGTCTGGCACTGTTTCCACTGTTTCCCCATCTACTTCCCATGAAGTGATGGGTCCAGATGCCATGATCTTACTTTTCTGAGTGTTGAGCTTTAAGCCAACTTTTTCACTCTCCAATTAGACTTTCATCAAGAGGCTTTTTAGTTCCTCTTCACTTTCTGCCATAAGGGTGGTGTCATCTGCATATCTGAGGTTATTGATATTTCTCCCAGCAATCTTGATTCCAGCTTGTGTTTCTTCCAGTCCAGCGCTTCTCGTGATGTACTCTGCATATAAGTTAAATAAGCAGGGTGACAATACACAGCCTTGACGTACTTCTTTTCCTATTTGGAACCAGTCTGCTGTTCCATGTCCAGTTCTAACTGTTGCTTCCTGACCTACGTACAGATTTCTCAATAGGTATGTCAGGTGGTCTGGTATTCCCATCTCTGAGAATTTACCACAGTTTATTGTGATCTACACAGTCAAAGGCTTTGGCATAGTCAATAAAGCAGAAATAGATGTTTTTCTAGAACTCTCTTGGTTTTTCCACGATCCAGCAGATGTTGGAAATTTGATCTCTGGCTCCTCTGCCTTTTCTAAAACCAGCTTGAATATCTGAAAGTTCACGGTTCATGTATTGCTAAAGCCTAGCTTGGAGAATTTTGAGCATTACTTTACTAGCATGTGAGATGAGTACAATTGTGCGGTAGTTTGAGCATTCTCTGGCATTGCCTTTCTTTGGGATTGGAATGAAAACTGACCTTTTCCAGTCCTGTGACCACTGCTGAGCTTTCCAAATTTATTGGCATATTGAGTACAGCACTTTCACAGCATCATCTTTCAAGATTTGAAATAGATCTACTGGAATTCTATCACTTCCACTAGCTTTGTTCATAGTGATGCTTTCTAAAGCCCACTTGACTTCACATTCCAGGATGTCGGGCTCTAGATGAGTGATCACACCACTATGATTATCTGGGTCATGAAGATCTTTATTGTACAGTTCTTCTGTGTATTCTTGCCACCTCTTCTTAATATCTTCTGCTTCTGTTAGGTCCATACCATTTTTGTCCTTTATCTAGCCCATCTTTGCATGAAATGTTCCCTTGATATCTCTAATTTTCTTGAAGAGATCTCTAGTCTTTCCCATTCTGTTCTTTTCCTCTATTTCTTTGCATTGATCACTGAGGAAGGCTCTCTTATCTCTCCTTGCTATTCTTTGGAACTCCGCATTCAGATGCTTATACCGTTCCTTTTCTCCTTTGCTTTTCATGCCTCTTCTTTTCACGGCTATTTGTAAGGCCTTCCCAGGCAGCCATTTTGCTTTTTTTGCATTTCTTTTCCATGGGGATGGTCTTGATCCCTGTTTCCTGTACAGTGTCACGAACCTCATTCCATAGTTCATCAGGCACTCTATCTATCAGATCTAGGCCCTTAAATCTATTTCTCACTTCCACTGTATAATCATAAGGGTTTAGGTCATACCTGAATGATTTAGCGGCTTTCCCTACTTTCTTCAATTTAAGTCTGAATTTGGCAATAAGGAGTTCATGATCTGAGCCACAGTCAGCGCCTGGTCTTGTTTTTGTTGACTGTATAGAGCTTCTGCATCTTTGGCTGCAAAGAATATAATCAATCTGATTTTGGTCTTGACCATCTGGTGATGTCCATGTGTAGATTCTTCTCTTGTGTTGTTGGAAGAGAGTGTTTGCTCTGACCAGTGCATTTTCTTGGCAAAACTCTATTAGTCTTTTCCCTACTTCATCCCACATCCCAAGGCCAAGTTGCCTGTTACCCCGGGTGTTTCTTGATTTCCTACTTTTGCATTCCAGTCCCCTATAATGAAAAGGACATCTTTTGGGGGTGTTAGTTCTAAAAGGGCTTGTAGGTCTTCATAGAACTACTCAACTTCAGCTTCTTCAGCATTACTGGTTGGAGCATAGACTTGGATTACTGTGATATTCAATGGTTTGCCTTGGAAACGAACAGAGAACATTCTATCATTTTTAAGATTGAATCCAAGAACTGCATTTTGGACTCTTTTGTTTACCATGATGGCTACTCCATTTCTTCTGAGGGATTCCTTCCCACAGTAGTAGATATAACAGTCATCTGAGCTAAATTCACTCATTCTAGTCCATTTTATTTCACTGATTCCTAGAAGTCAGTGTTCACCCTTGCCATCTCCTGTTTGACCACTTCCAATTTTCCTTGATTCATGGACCTGACATTCCAAGTTCCTATGCAATATTGCTCTTTAAAGCATCAGACCTTGCTTCTATCACCAGTTAATCCATAGCTGGATATTGTTTTTGCTTTGGCTCCATCCCTTCATTCTTTCTGGAGTTATATCTCACCGACCTCCCTCCAGTAGCATATTGGGCACCTACTGACCTGGGAAGTTCTTTTTTCAGTATCCTATCATTTTGCCTTTCATACTGTTCACGGGATTCTCAAGGCAAGAATACTGAGGTGGTTTGCCATTGCCTTCTCCAGTGGATAACATTGTGTCAGGCCTCTCAACCATGACACGTCTTGGGTTGCCCCGCGGACATGGCTTAGTTTCCTTGAGTTAGACAAGGCTGTGGTCCTAGTGTGATTAGACTGACTAGTTTTCTGTGAGTATGGTTTCAGTGTGTCTGCCCTCTGATGCCCTCTTGCAACACCTACCATCTTACTTGGGTTTCTCTTACCTTGGGCATGGGGTATCTCTTCACGGCTGGTCCAGCAAAGGGCAGTAGCTGCTCTTTACCTTGGATGAGGGGTATCTCCTCACCACCACCCTTCCTGACCTTCAGTGTGGGATTGCTCCTCTAGGCCCTCCTGCACCCATGCAGCCACCACAGCCTGGTATTCTCGGCTGCTGCCCCTGACCTCAGACATTGGTTAACTCCTCTTGGCCACCACCCTTCGGGCATGGGGTCCTCCCAGCTTCTACCCCTGACCTCAGACATGGGGTAGCTCCTCCCTTCTGTGCTTAGTGAGCTGGTCACAGCTGCCCACACTTAGTGTGCTGGTCGATTGTTCTTTACAGAATGGACTTTACTTTCAGGACTTAAGTGAAGTCACTCAGTCACGTCCAACTCTTTGAAATCCCATGGACTATAGTCTACCAGGCTTCTCTGTCCATGGGATTTTCCAGGCAAGAGTACTGGAGTGGGTTGGCATTTTCTTCTCCAGGGGATCTTCGTGACCCAGGGATCAAACCCAGGTCTCCTGCATTGCAAGCAAACGCTTTACCCTCTGAGCCACCAGGGAAGCCCTTCACCACTTAACACACTCACAAGTGAGCTAAAGAATAATGAAACTATTGGACAGTTGCACTCATTTCTTATGCTAGTAAGGTTATGCTCAAAATCCTTCAAG
Organism: Procapra przewalskii; assembly: GCA_006410515.1. Lineage (NCBI taxonomy): Eukaryota > Metazoa > Chordata > Mammalia > Artiodactyla > Bovidae > Procapra > Procapra przewalskii. The sequence goes on from SJYF01000047.1 coordinate 6,191,398, forward strand.
CTAAGCTTCAGCAGTACTTGAATCAAGAACTTCCAGATTTACAAGCTGGCTTTAGAAAAGGCAGAGGAACCAGAGATCAAATTGCCAACATTTGTTGGATCGTAGAGATAGCAAGAGAATTCCAGAAAAATATTTACTTCTGCTTCATTGACTATGTGAAAGCCTTTGACTGTGTGGATCACAACAAAGGGTGGAAAATTAGAGAGACGGGAATACCAGACCACTCTACCTGTCTCCTGATAAACCTGTATGTAGGTTAGGAAGCAACAGTTAGAACCTTACATGGAACAATTAACTGATTCAAAATTGGGAAAAAAGAACAAAAAGGCTGTATATTGTCATACCATTTGTTTACCTTATATACAGAATACATCATGCAAAATGCCAGGCTGGATGAGTTACAAGCTAGAATCAAGATTGCTGGGAGTGATATCAACAACTTCAGATATGCAGATGATACCATTCTAATGGCAGAAAGCAGAGAGGAACTAAGGAGCCTCTAGATAAGGGAGAAAGGGGAGTGAAAACATTGTCCTAAAACTCAGTTTTAAAGAAACTAAGATCATGGAAACCAATCCCACCACTTTATGGCAAATAGAAGAGGAAAAAATGGAAGCAGGGACAGATTTTCTCTTCTTAGGCTCCAAAATCACTGCAGATTGCCACTGTAGCCATAAAACAAGAAGACACTTACTTCTTGGAATGAAAGCTATTAGCGACCTAGAGAGCATATTAAAAAGGAAAGACATCACTTTGCTGGCAAAGGTCTGTATAGATAACACTGGTCTTTCCAGTAGTCATGTATGGATGTGAGAGTGGAACCATAAAGAAGGATGAACACAGAAGAACTGATGCTTTCAAACTGTGGTGCTGGAGAAGACACTTGAGAGTCCCTTGGACAGCAAGGAGATCAAATCAGTCAGTCCTAAAGGAAATCAACCTTGAATATTCACTGGAAGGATGGATGCTGAAGCTGAAGCTCCAATAATTTGGCCACCTGACGTGAAGAGCTGACTCACTGGAAAAGACTCTGATGCTGGGAAAGACTGAATGCAAAAGAAGAGGGCGGCAGAGGATGAGTAGATTGGACAGCATCACTGACTCAATGGACATGAACCTCCACAATTCCAGGAAATAGTGAGGGACACAGGTGCCTAGCATGCTGCAGTTCGTGGGGTCGCAGAGTCAGACACGACTTAGCAACTTAAAAACAACAAAATCACTCATATGTGAAATCTAAAATATGACACAGATGAGCCTATCTATGTAACAGAAGCAGTATCATGGACATAGAGAACAGGCTGGTGGTTGCCAAGGGGGATAGTGTAGGAGGAGCAACACAGTGGGAGGTTGGGGTAAGCAGATTTAAGCTTTTATATATATATATACGATGAATAGACAACAGGTCCTGTTGTACAGTACAAAGAACTATATTCAGTATTCCATGATAAACCATGATGAAAAAGAATATTTTTTTAAAATGAATGTATGTAATGTAGATACTGAATCACTTTTCTGTCTAGCAGAAATTAACACAGTATTATAAATAAACTGTAATTCAATTTTAAGAATGACTGTAAATTGCTAGAGAGTCCCATGCAGATACTAAAGATTCTTTAAATGTCACACAATATATTAATCATCACAATACATGCAATTAAAATACGTAACTTTATCAAGCTAAACTTTTCTTGATTTTTCTGGTTTGAAAATTCACTTTTTATTCTATGAAAACTTCTTAAAATTTCCTCTCCTAAGCCATGCATTTTTTCTAACATATCCTAATCTTTTGCATTTCTCTTGTTTCAAGGTTCTATTTCCAATTCATCAATCAAGCAGATTATCTGCCCTGATTTAAACTATGTACAGAGTATAACCTCCCCCTGTTGCTTTCTTAAAGTGGTCCACACAGTCCCCTCAGATCTTACTTAAATTTTAAGTTCTATGTCATGATAAACTGTTTTATGTAAAGCTCTAAGTCACTCTGACATATGATACACTGTAAGCAGTGAAATAGAGAAAATGTTAAAAATAATCATTTTCCACTTAAGATTTGAATTCCTACCCACCCACATGAAGAGCTTTTCTTTGGAGACATTTTCCTGGAAATACAAAGGGATATATTACAGTAAATCATTGTAATTCAGAAATCATAGATTTTTAGTCCTGTTACTATTACCTAGTTCTGAGTCAGATATCTTCATAGGGAGATTCTCTATTATGAATTCTAAGAATGGCTCACTTTCAACTCTTCCTTCATAAAGTGCTTTGGATTTCTCACTTATTTCCTTTCTTTCCATACTGTATCAGAAGCTTTTCTAAGAGAGTTAAACTTTGATTTAGGACTAAGTCAGATTGTATTCTGTTGTAGCCTTTGTGGTATCTTTCTATCATTCATTCAACAAATACATAAATAAGCATCTCTTGAGACAGTCCCTGTACTAGGTACTGGTATCACAACCAAGAGAAAACGACACAAATTCCAATCCTCCGAGAGCTTGCTTTTTAGTGAATAAAAAGACAACAACAAAAGACAGCAACAAAGAAGATAATAAACATATATCTAAGAAGGTGATGAATGCTCTGAAGAAAAATAAAGCAAGAGGATGAAAAAGAAGTTCAGCATATGTAAACTTGTGATGAAGCGGCTAAGTATGACTTCACTCAGATAGTGCCAGCTGAGTGAAGATCTGAAGGAAGTGAAGGAAATTTTTAAGTCAATGTCAGAAAAAAGAATGTTTTAGACAGAGGCAAGTTCAGCTCAGTTCAGTCGCTCAGTCCTGTCCGACTCTGCAGCCCCATGGACTGCAGCACACCAGGCTCCCCTGTCCATCACCAACTCCCAGAGCTTACTCAAACTCATGAATATTCCATTATTGATGCATCCAACCATCTCATCATCTGTCATCCCCTACTACTTCCACCTTAAATCTTTCCCAGCATCAGGGTCTTTTACAATGAGTCAGTTTTTTTGCATCAGGTGGCCACAGTATTGGAGTTTCAGCTTCAGCATCAGTCCTTCCAATGAATATTTCAGGACTGATTTCCTTTAAGATTGACTAATTGGATCTTCTTGCCATACAAGGAACTCTCAAAAGTCTTCTCCAACACCACAGTTCAAAAGCATAAATTGTTTGGTGCTCAGCTTTCCTTATGGTCCAACTCTCACATCCATACACGACTACTGGAAAAACCATACCTTTAGATGGACTTTTTTGGTAAAGTAATGTGTCTGCTTTTTAATATGCTGTCTAGGTTGGTCATAGCTTTTCTTTAGAGGAGCAAGCGTCTTTTAATTTTTTTGTTGCAGTCACCATCTACAGTAATTTTGGAGCCTAAGAAAGTCTCTCACTGTTTCCATTGTTTCCCGAACTATTTGTCATGAAGCAATGGGACCAGATGCCATGATCTTAGTTTTTTTAATGTTGAACTTTAAGCTAACTTTTTCACTCTCTTCTTTCACTTTCATCAAGGGGCTCTTTAGTTCCTCTTCACTTTCTACCATAAGGGTGGTGTCACCTGCATATCTGAGGTTATTGATATTGCTCCCAGCAATCTTGATTTCAGCTTGTGTTTCATCCAGACATGCATTTCGCACGATGTACTCTGCATATAAATTAAATAAGCAGGGTGACAATATACAGCCTTGTCGTATTCTTTTTCCTATTTGGAACCAGTCTGTTGTTCCATGTTCAGTTCTAACTGTTGCTTCTTGACCTGCATGCAGAATCCTCAGGAGTCAGGTAAGGTACTCTGGTATTCCCATCTCCTTAAGAATTTTCCACAGGTTGTTGTGATCCACACAGTTAAAGCCTTTGATGTAGTCAATAAAGCAAAAGTAGATGCTTTTCTGGAACTCTTGCTTTTTCAATGATCCAGCAGATACTGGCAACTTGATCTCTGGTTCCTCTACCTTTTCTAAATCCAGCTTGAACATCTGGAAGTTCACGGTTCACATACTGTTGAAGCTTGGCTTGGAGAATTTTGAGCATTACTTTGCTAGCATGGAAGATGAGTGCAATGGTGCAGTAGTTTGAACATTCTTTGGCATTGACTTTCTTTGGGATTGGAATGAAAACTGATCTTTTCCAGTCTTGTGGCCAATGCTGAGTTTTCCAAATTTGTTGGCATAGAGTGCAGCACTTTCACAGCATCATCTTTGAGGATTTGAAACAGTTCAACTGGAATTCCATCATTTCCACTAGCTTTGTTCATGTTGATGCTTCCTAAGGCCCACTTGACTTCTCATTCCAGGATATCTTGCTCTAGATGAGTGTTCACAACACTGTGGTTATCTGGGTCATGAAGATCTTTTTTGTATAGTTCTGTGTATTCTTGCCACCTCTTCTTAATAATTTCTCCTTCTCTTAGGTTCACATCATTTCTGTCGTTTATTGTGCTCAGCTTTGCATGAAAATGTTCCCTTGGTATGTGGTATTTTCTTGAAGAGATCTCTACTCTTTCCCATTCTATTATTTTCCTCTATTTCTTTGTACTGATCACTGAGGAAGGCTTTCTTATCTCTCCTTGCTAGTCTTTGGAACTCTGCATTCAAATAGATATATCTTTCCTTTTCCCCTTTGCCTTTAACTTCTCTTCTTTTCTCAGCTATTTGTAAGGCCTCCTCAGACAGTCATTTTGCCTATTTGCATTTCTCTTTCTTGGGCATGGTCTTGATCCCTGCCTCCTGTACAATGTCACAAACCTCTGTCCATAGTTCTTCAGGCACTCTGTCCATCAGATCTAATTCCATGAATCTATTTGTTACTTCCACTGTGTAACTGTAATGGAGTAGATTTAGGTCATACCTGAATGGTCTAGTGGTTTTCCCTACTTTCTTCAATTTAAGTCTGAATTTGGTAACAAGGAGTTCAGTATTTGAGCCACAGTCAGCTCCCAGTCTTATTTTTGCTGACTATATACAGCTTCTCCATCTTTGGCTGCAAAGAATATAATCCATCTTTTTTTCCGGTATTGACCATCTGGTGATGTCCGTATGTAGAGTCTTCTCTTGTGTTGTTGGAAAAGGGTGTTTGGGATGACCAGTGAGTTCCTTTGACAAAACTCTACTAGCCTTTGACCTGCTTTGTTTTGTACTCAAAGGCCAAATTTGCCTGTTACTCCAGGTATTTCTTGACTTCCTACTTTTGCATTCCATTTCCCTATAATGAAGAGGACATCTTTTTTGGGTGTTAGTTCAAGAAAGTCTTATAGGTCTTCTTGGAACAGTTCAACTTCAGCTTGTTCAGCATTACTGGTCGGGGCATAGACTTGGATTACAATGATATTGAATGGTTTGCCTTGGAATTGAACAGAGATCATTCGGTCGTTTTTGAGACTGCAACCCAAGTACTGCGTTTTGGACTCTTGTTGACTATGATGGCTACTCCATTTCTTCTAAGGGATTCTTGTCCACAGTAGTAGATATAATGGTTATCTGAGCTAAACTCACCCATTCCAGTGCATTTTAGTTCACTGATTCCTAAAACGTCAATGTTTACTCTTACCATCTCCTGTTTGATGACCTCTAATTTGCTTTGATTTGTGGACCTAACATTCTAGGTTCCTATGAAATACTTGTCTTTACATCATCAGACTTTACTTCCATCACCAGTTACATCCATGACTGGGTGCTATTTTTGCTTTGGCTCTCTTTCTTTATTCTTTCTAGAGTTATTTCTCCACTGATCTCTTGTAGCATATTGGGCACCTACCGACCTGGACAGTTCATCTTTCAATGTCTTATCTTTTTGCCTTTTCATACTGTTCATGGGGTTCTCAAGGTAAGAATACTGAAGTGATTTACCATTCCCTTCTCCAGTGGACCAGGTTTTGTCAGAATTCTCCACCATGACCCACCCAATTTGGGTGGCCCTACAAGGCATGGCTCATATTTTCATTGAGATAGACAAGGCTGTTGTCCATGTGATCAATTTAGTTAGTTTTCTGTGATTGCGGTTTTCATTCTGTCTGCCCTCTGAGGGATAAGAGGTTTATGGAAGCTTCCTGATGGGAGAGACTGACTGAGGGGGAAACTGGGTCTTGTTCTGATGGATAGGGCCATGTTCAGTAAGTCTTTAATCCAGTTTTCTGTTGATGGGCTGTGTTCCCTCCCTGTTGCTTGACCTGAGGCCAAACTATGGTGGAGGTAATGAATATAATGGTGACCTCCTCAAAAGGTCCCATGCATGCACTGCTACACTCAGGGCCTCCAACCCTGCAGCAGGCCACTGCCAATCCAAGCCTCCGCTGGAGACTTCTGGACACTCATGGGCAAGTCTGAGTCAGTTTCTTGTGGGTCACTGCTCCTTTCTCCTGCGTCATGGTGCACACAAGGGTTTATTTTTGTGTATATGTGTGTGCCCTCCAAGAGTCTGTTTCCTCAGTCCTGTGTAAATTCTGGTGGTTCTATGGTGGGTTGATGGCAACCTCCTCCAAGAGGGCTTATGCCATACCCAAGTCAGCTGCACCCAGATCCCCTGCGGCAGGCCACTGTTGACCAGTAACCTCACAGGAGACACTCAGACATGGTTCTGGCTCAGTTTCTGTAGGTTGAGCATGAGTTTTGTGTCCTTCCCAGGTCTGAGCATTTGGGTGACCAGTTGATTGGCAAGCACACTGTCCCAGATGGACTGTGCATCTTAGTCACCTCCCCAGTCCTGGTCTTTCAGTTTCCTGGTGTGCCATGAGAGCATCAACTCAGGTGTGCCGTATGTCTCCCCCAGAGAGCTGATCTCAGGCTGCAGCCCTCCTGGAGGGCTGCAACCCTCCATCCAGGATCTCAGTAAGACATGGTTAGCAGCTGGGATCCTGCTCACAGTTTGGTGGAAGATGTCATCTCTGGGGCTGAGATTGTAGCGGTCCCTTGCCTTCTGGCTCTGGCTGTCTTCCTCTGGGGGGGGAGGGGCTAGTAGGTTATAAAAGACAGTTAGGGACTGGTAGGTAGCCAGCTAGCTTGTAAAAGACAAAAAAAGAGTCAAAAGAGTTGGGGACACAAACCTGTCCTGGGGAGGGAGTCATGAAGGAGAAAAAAGTTTCCACACAGTAGGAACCCCTCTCACAGGTGGGTCTGTGGGGAGTTTTGGAATCTCAGAAGACTGAACCTAACAACCTAACACACAGCCTGGCCCACTCACAGAACAAAGACAGAGGCAAGGACAAGCACAAAGGCCTGGAGTATTTACTCTGCTTATAGTGTCTGCCTCCAATGCAGGAAACCCAGGTTCGATCCCTGGGCTGGGAAGATCCCCTGGAGAAGGAAATGGCAACCCACTCCAGCATTCTTGCCTGGAGAATCCCATGGATGGAGGAGCTTGGTAGGCTACAGACCACAGGGTCGCAAAGAGTCGGACATGACTGAGTAACTTCACTATATGAGTGAGGAATAGTAATGAGGCTGGTATAGGTAGTAAGAAGTAAGCAACAGAGAGGGAAATGTCAAAGAGCATTGTGGAGCAGAGAGGAAATACATCGTGTGGAGCCTTCTAGGTGATTAGCAGTGATATTAGTTTTTAGTCTCATGATGTGGGAAGCCATTGCTGTATTTAACTGACATAATCTTATGTGAAATTATCTAACCTACTTTTAAACTACATTACTGCTGTGGCTCTGTTAGAAATAGACCCAAAGGAGAAAGCAGCAAGGCCAATTGGATGCTACTGCAATAAGATAGGTAGGAGAAGATGGAATAGTAGCTTGGAACAACACTTTAGCAGCAGAAGTTGGAAAACACAATGAGATATGAGATATATTTTGAGAATCAAGCAAAAGATTTTTACTGATAAAATATGGGATTATGACAAACTTAGAAGAATAAAAGATGCCTCCAAAGGTTTTATTCAAAGCAATGAGTTCAAATAAGAATAGGCAGTGTCAAAAGAATAGAAAACCAGATGTTGGAGCACCCTTTTAAAAATTTACAATTTTTTTTTTCTCTTACTATGCAGACAGATAAATTGAGTTTTGGCTAGAATGAGAAAGAAGTGATAAGTTTCAGTATGTTTTGGCTTTGTTTTTTAAATGAGACATAGAGCATTTTTATTTACTGATGAAAAGTCATTCCAGAAGTGGAAAAAAATGACAGTGCAAGACAGAGGAGGGGGAATTCCTGAAACAATGTCCTTGAGTTGATGAGCAAAAATGTGACACAGTAGGGGAAGTTAGCATAAGAATGTTTTTATGTGACCAGGAGAAAAGGTTAAACATCCACTCGTGATGACGGGAACTGGTAAAAGTTCATTTCTAATTGCTTCAATTTCTTCTCTCAAATAGACGGTTAAATAAATGTAAGGATGGAGGAAAGGTGCTGGGTGTGGGAGGAGTTGGTCCATGTGATTAGACCATCTGAGTTTTCTAATGGTTGCTTATCAATATTAAGCTCCTACCCTCCTACAGAGAATGGAAGACAAGGGCCTTTTATTTCTTGATGATTGCATTTCAAAAAGATGGTGCCCAAATCATTGAGAAAGACATTCCTGGGTTTCAAAACTGGCAAGAGGCTAAGAGATTTACATCTCATTAGATCAGAGAAAGATTCTATAATTGAAAGTTTTCTAAAATAAGAAAGGTCAGGGACTTACTATCAGGAAGAAACTTGTCTAAGGTTAGGTCAATCCGAGCAAAACATTATGGCTGTCTTGATCATACTAAAGGCTAACATGGGGTGAAAGTAAGATCCATCTCTCTAATTATGTATTTTTCTCTTACCACATGTCTATGGAATGTCAGAGATTGCTTTACCTAGAACCTCTGAGTGATATGATGAAATGATAGAAGGACAAAGAAGATAAGGGGATATGCAAAGAAGTGGTTAAAATGAAAGACCATGAAATTTACAACTTACAATTTAGAGGGAAAAGTGAAAGTGAAAGTCATTCAGTTGTGTCTGACTCCTTGCCACCCCAGGGACTACACGGAATTTCATTCCCCAGGGACTAGTCCATGGAATTTTCCATGCCAGAATACTGGAGTAGCATTTTCCTTCTCCAGGGGATCTTCCCAACCCAGGGATTGAACCCAGGTCTTCCACATTGCAGGCAGATTCTTTACCAGCTGAGCCATAAAGGAAGCCCAGGGGGGAAAGGAGAACATGAAAAGATAAAAGAACAGTGTAAAAGTAGTAAGCTCATTGGTTTGAAGATCCTGATAGGGTTAAAGGATCATTTGGATTGGATGTGAGTGGACAAAGATAAGTGGACGAGGAAATGGCACCCCACTCTAATATTCTTGCCTGGAAAATCCCATGGACCACCGAAAAAGAAGGTGGTGGTCAGAGGTGTGGTGCTTGAAATGGACAAGATCTAGAGAGTAACCAGAGGACAGATTGGTTAATGGAGAGCAGGACAAGATCAATGGAAGAGAGGAAGTTTGAACAGACAAAACATGAATATTCAATCACCACGACAGGAGTGGTACTGGAGAAAAGGAAAGTAAACAAGAAGTCAAAATCCTTAAGGAGTAAGAAACAGTGACCCGGAAGTAGATTATAAGTTATACTTAAATTAGGGGTTGTTTGTTTATTGCCTGGCTGTTCACCAGACAATGGAATGACAGGCACTAGAATGCAAAATCTTCATTCCTTCAAATACATTCGTTGAACAAAAAATTTTAAGAAAATATATTTAAATGTTTATTTCTTTGAAGAAAAAGACTAAATAGTTTGAATTTTCTTATTTGTTTCTTTCTCCTTTGTTCTCATTTGTACCACAAATGGGAATGGAATCCATTTTTAATCAAGAAATAAGTAATGTAAGAGGTACAATAATCAAAAACTTCTAATATGCTATTGTGTCTAAATTAAATTACCTTGTAATCACAAACAGTAAATTGTTCCTTTACTTAAAGTAGAACAAAATGTTCGATACCAGTTTCCTTTCATAAGTATTTCCATTCATTACCTCTCATGAGTTCGAGGGGGAAATAAAAGAGCAAACTGTAGAGCTGTGGCTAGCATGCTGTTGCTTTTCTGCAAGTCTTACTTAAAATACTTCTATTTGAGCCAAACTGAAACAATTCCTCTCTGAGAGTCAATTGGCCAATATTTATTAAAAAAAAAAAAAACCAACTATGGGAACCATATGCTCTTTCAATTTCCAGGAAACTTTAATGATAACATGCCTAATTTCCACGAATTCATGTCACAGGACCCTAGCTTTTCTGCCTGACCTACATTTCTGGTTTTTGCAGTTAAACCTCAAGCCAATGGCTAAATGCTGTTTTTGAGAGAAATCCATAGTCTGGCATTCTAAAACCATTCTCCCGTAGCATTTTATTTCATAAGTTTCTTTAGGCAAATTACTTACAGTTTATCTTACAGCTGTGGCTCATATAACTAAGTACGAAAAATAAACAGCTGGAGGGCTTTTTAAATTTCTTTGAATCTGATAACATAATCTATAGTCATTCTCTTAAAAAGTGATATAACAATGGTCATCTTCACCTCTCTTCCTTTAAAAATATCAGAGACTCCAAATCAAGTTAACTAAATGTTTACATGAACATTGAGTGTCAAATTGTCTTTAGCATCTTACTAAAGTGAGCATTACAAAATCCCAATGCATTAAACTTGAATCTGGCAGTTTAACACTGACAAAGCTTTTATATGAAAGACTTCCAGGTTAGCAAGCAACTCAGCCTCATTGGCACAAATTCCAAACTGAGTTAACTCTGACACTTCCTCCCCTCTCAGCAAAGTCATCTTTTTTAGGAGATTTTCTATTTCATCTCTTTGAATTTGATAGTTCTTCAAAAAAAAAAATTGCAAGCAATCATCCCATACACTGGCAAAGTTTCATTCAGGCCAAAGATGAGACTTGAGTATCAAAATTTTAGGTCTGAAATATTCCTGATTTTACATCCCAACGTTAAATCAATGGAATGTGAAAAAGTCGGCAAGGTGTCTTCCTTACTTATGAATCCTGCTCAAAATTATGTTCTCTCACAGTAATTTCTTACCTGCTGATTGGTATTACTCTGCAAATGCTTACTTCTCCTTAATATGCTCAGTTGCATCTCACTCTTTGTGGCCCACTAGACTGTAGCCCACCAGGTTCCATGGGATTCTCCAGGCAAGAATACTGGAGTGGGTTGCCATTTCCTATTCCAGGGAATCTTCCCGACTAAGGGATAAAACCGCTAAGTCTCTTGCATCTCCTGAATTGGGAAGCAGATCCTTTACCACTAGCATCACCTGGGAAACCCACTTCTTAATAACAACCTCTAAATTATTAAGACTCTGAAGCTAACCTAAAAATTCAGATTTGGTAACAGAACTTTGCTAAAATTAGCTAGACGTCTCTGGATTATATACATTTTAAGGTTTTATAGTAGTATGGTTTTAGACATTGCCAACTTGGCATAATTTTCTTAGATTAATTGAAACTTGAAACAATAAACTGTTAGTGTCCCCTAGAATAACGTGGGAGCATATTCCTCATTCATGATATTCAAATAAAGAATATAAAGTATAAAATAGCTATGTCAAAATATTAATTAACTATAAATCCTATCTTAAGCCATAATTAATTCTAGTAGAGGGACATCAGTTTTCTCTTTTCAGTAGGGAAGGATCAAGGACATAGGTCAAAAACAAGGAAATCATGTAATTCTAGAACTTTCAGCATCACTTTTCTCTTTACAAGAGGTGAATACTCTCACTAAAGGACCTGAATTGTTCTTTATTTGGGAAAAATGAAATCACTTTCATTTTCAATGAAAGAGCTGGTCGGAATGTAAGCAGACCTACAACAATCTGGACCAGGTATCCTTAAAACATTACTGTATTGTTTTTGCTCCCTGGATCTGTACATTACTGCTTATTTTAAGGGAGTTACATGCCAAAGCCTTTGACTGTGTGGGTCACAATCAACTATGGAAAATTCTGAAAGAGATGGGAATACCAGACCACTTAACCTGCCTCTTGAGAAATCTGTATGCAGGTCACAGGAAGAAACAGTTAGAACTGGACATGGAACAACAGACTGGTTCCAAATAGGAAAAGGAGTACATCAAGGCTGTATATTGTCACCCTGCTTATTTAACTTCCATGCAGAGTACATCATGAGAAACGGTGGGCTGGAAGAAGCACAAGCTGGAATCAAGATTTCCAGGAGAAATATCAATAACCTCAGATATGCAGATGACACCACCCTTATGGCAGAAAGTGAAGAGGAGCTAAAGGGTCTCTTGATGAAGCTGAAAGACGAGAGTGAGAAAGTTGGCTTAAAGCTCAACATTCAGAAAATGAAGATCATGGCATCTGGTCCCATCACTTCATGGGAAATAGATGGGGAAACAGTGGAAACAGTGTCAGACTTCATTTTTGGGGGCTCCAAAATCATTGCAGATGGTGACTGCAGCCATGAAATTAAAAGACACTTACTTCTTGGAAGAAAAGTTATGACCAACCTAGATAGGATATTCAAAAGCAGAGACATTACTTTGCCGACTAAGGTCCATCTAGCCAAGGATATGGTTTTTCCTGTGGTCATGTATGGATGTGAGAGTTGGACTGTGAAGAAGGCTGAGCACCAAAGAATTGATGCTTTTGAACTGTGGTGTTGGAGAAGACTCTTGAG